>LR753519.1:33447-80746 GCA_902729485.2 Mus minutoides | reverse complement strand
ATGAATATATATTATATATATATATATATATATATATATATATATATATATATATATATATATATACATACATAGTAATTTGCAGAAATTTTCTCTAACGGGAACTATCATTGTTTATGAAACTGAACTTTGGCTAGAGTAAGCTCATACCAAAACTTACTTCAAGCTTATACCAAATAAGTGTTGATAGTTGAAGAATGTATGTGAGTTAAAAAAAAGACAAAATGATTGGTTTACCTCACTCAGGATGATATCCTCCAGATCCTTCCATTTGCCTAAGAGTTTCATAAGTTCATTGTTTTTAGTAGCTGAGTTGTACTCCATTGTGTAAATGTACCACATTTTCTGTATCCATTCCTCTGTTGAGGGACACCTGGGTTCTTTCCAGTTTCTGGATATTGTAAATAAGGCTGCTATGAACATAGTAGAACATGTGACCTTATGACAAGTTGGAGCATCTCCTGGGTATAAGCACAGGCGTGGTATTGATGTATTGTCTGGTAGAACTATGTCCAATTTTCTGAGGAACCGTAAAGTGATTTTCAGAATTGTTGTACCAACTTACACTACCACCAGCAATGGAGGAGTGTTCCTCTTTCTCCACATCCAGCATCTGCTGGTGTGAGGTGGAATCTCAGGGTTGTTTGGATTTGCATTTCCCTGATGATTCAGGATTTTGAACATTTTTTCAAGTGCTTCTCAGCCATTCAATATTCCTCAGTTGAGAATTCTTTGTTTAGCTCTGTACCCCATTTTTAGTAGGGTTATTTGATTTTGTGGAGTCCATCTTCTTGAGTTCTTTATATATATTATATATTAGTCCCCTATCTGATTTAGGATTGGTAAAGATCATTTCCCAATCTCTTGGTGGCCCTTTTGTCTTATTGACAGTGTTCTTTGCCTTACAGAAGCTTTGCAGTTTTATGAGGCCCCATTTTTCGATTCTTGATCTTACAGCACAAGCCATTGCTGTTCTGTTCAGGAATTTTCCCCCTGTGCCCATATCTTTGAGACTCTTCCCCCCTTTCTCCTCTATAAGTTTCAGTGTCTCTGGTTTTATGTGGAGTTCCTTGTTCCACTTAGACTTGAACTTTGTACAAGGAGATAAGAATGGATCAATTTGCATTCATCCACATGTTAACTGCCAGTTGAGCCAGCACCATTTGTTGAAAATGCTGTCTTTTTTATTTATTTGAAATATTTGATTTCTAAGAAAAAAAGCAACTTTAAAATAGAACTATAATTAATTAGGATATTTTTGTTGGCAAAAAAAATGATTTCTATGAGATTAGATAGTGACATTCAGGACTTCAGAGGTGGTATTGCTGCTGGGAATATTTAAGGCAATGGCTTTATCATGATATGATATACACAGGCCATGTGTCTTTTGCTTAGTTACTTAACCTAAAATATCTTCAAAGTGACAAGTCAGCTGCCAGTGAACACCAGACCTTGTGTCTACACATAATTAGAAGATCATTTCCCCTTCAAGCATCTTTCCATTCATCTTGATTGGCTCATCCTAGGCCACATGACTCATCCTCTACCTACAGTTATGCTCAGAACATCCTCTGTGTTGGGTCTGACATCTTTCCTTAAAGTCTGAGTTTGCTGACAAGGGAAGATATGTCCAACCAAATTGTTTGTAGGAAATGAAGGACAATGGATGTTGAGTACATAGGCAGAATTAATAATAAAAGAGAAGAGAGTTTGCAAATAGAAAAAAACGCTTCAAAGTACCATTCCTTCTCAGGATAAAAGGCCAATGATATCCCCAAAGAAAGGAGGGACAAAACATAAGAGCATGCTGGCTACTGTTCTATGTATGGCAACAATGTGACCTTAAAATCATGTCTGTGGTACACCAGTATTGCTAGCGAAAGCCAATTATTATCATAAGTATATGATATGAATGAATTATTATTGATATTTGATTTTAATTAATTTATTTATTTGAGATATTTTCTTTATTTACATTTCAAATGTTATCCTCTTTCCTAGTTTCCCCTCCAACGCCCCCATCCCTTTCCCCCTTTCTCTGCTCACCAAGCCACCCACTCCCCGTTCCTTGCCCTGGCGTTCCCCTACACAGTGCTTAGTGACTTCACAGGACCTCTCCTCCCATCGATGACCAACTAGGCAATCTTCTGCTACATATGCAGCTGGAGCCATGAGTGCTACCATGTGTACTCTTTGGTTAGTGGTTTAGTCCCTGGGAGCTCTGGGGATACTGGTTAGTTCATGTTGTTGTTCCTCCTATGGGGTGGCAAACCCCTTCAGCAACTTGGGTACTTTCTCTAGCTCCTTCATTGGGGACCAGGTGCTCTGTCTAATGGATGGCTGTGAGCATCCACTTCTGTATGGTTTTACTTTTTAAATTATAAAATTTGATAACACTATAAATGTTTGTGTGTGTGTGTGTGTGTGTGTGTGTGTGTGCTAATATAGTATGAGCTGATCTTGCAGTATATGTATACATTTTACAAATTATAAACCAAGATAATTAATATTAACCTACTCTTCAGAACATTTAAAATACAATCAGACCATTTTAGAATATATATATCTACTGTCATATATACATATATATGCATATATATGTATATGTATATATATATATAATTATCAATTGTCATCAATAAGAAATAGTTCAATTAATCTAGCTAAGTGAGATGCTTAAACTTTTGATCAGCATTCCTCAAATTTTTCTGTCCCCAAATTTTAGAAACCACCAAAATTTCATGAGTTTGATCTTTTTACATTAAGGTTCCACATATAACTAGGATAGAGGGTAAGAAGTATCAATGGGGATGTGGAGAAATGGAACAGGCAGGCATATGCACTGAAGTGAGAGTATAAGTTAGTAGAGTCAGTTTTCAAAGCATTATCGAGATTCCACAAAAAAGTTAAAATAACCATCTAATCCAGAAATCACTCTATTAACCAGGGAAATAAAGTCAGTAGGTCAAAGAGACATCTACATCCATGTTCATGTCAACATAACTCAACTTAAGGATTCACTAATGGATTAATAAAAAAAGAAAATATAGTATACAGGCAATAGACGATTAGCCAAGCTTAAAAAGAAAACCCTGTAACTATTGTGTCATAGATAAATTTAAAGGACACTTGACATGGTTTTTTTTTTTTAATTTTATGTTTTCTTTTTTGAGACAGGGTTTCTCTGTACAGCCTTGGCTGTCCTGGAACTCACCCTGTAGACCAGGCTGGCCTCGAACTCAGAAATCCACCTGCCTCTGCCTCCTGAGTGCTGGGATTAAAGGCATGTGCCACCATGCCCGGCCTTTGACATGTGTTATGAGCCAGATATTTCTATAAAAACAAATACTGAATTACTTTTAAATTTAGTAATTTTCTACAATGCGAATTGGCATATATATTCCTAAGCAATCTTTCAGAAAAACTAACAAAACCAAAATAAATAAAATCACTAAAATGGAGAGAAATTTAATGAAGCTCACTCTAAAAGTTCCAAATCTCTTTCTGAATTGTTTTTGCTCTTTGAATAAAGAAAGAAAAAAGATTTTTGAGTCAAATTCACCTATTCTTCAAAGGGAGAAATATTTTGTTTATTTAGGCTACAGATAGCATATGACAGGTAGAGATTCTCAATATTAGTATATGTGAATGTAAAATGTCCTGTAGAGAACTTTGATCTGACTTCAGGAGAAAAGTCACATAGTGTCTTAAAAAATTATTTTAAAGAGATTTTTGTCACAGTGCTAAATGAATGTATTAAGCTAAAATAATTCAAGGGAATAAAATAAATATCTATTTTCAGCTATAAAGCTGTTTTTCTATACTGAACATAATTATTCAATGTCATACCACACTCTTTTACAGTTGTGCTCTCACCCTGTTGCCCAGGCTAATCTCAAACTCCTGGGACTAAAAGATCTTTTTTAGGATTTTTTAAAGAATAATTTATTTATTTTATGTATATGAGTACACCGTAGCTGTCTTCAGACACACCAGAAGAGGGCATTGGATCCCATTAAAGATGGTTGTGAGCCACCATATGGTTGCTTGGAATTGAACTCAGGACCTCTGGAAGAGTAATCAGTGCTCTTATCCTCTAAGCCATCTCTCCAGTCCCCCTTTAGTTTCTTAAGTAGCTGGAATGGTCAGCATGTACCATGGCACTTAACTTCTGAAGACAATTGTTGTCTCTAGTTACACAAGGTAACTGATGCCTGAAGACCTCCAAGGACCTGCTGCTTTTGTTTGGGTTTGACCTTCCAGGACCTTGCTGCTTTTGTTTGGGTTTGACCTTCCAGGACCTTGCTGCTTTTGTTTGGGTTTGACCTTCCAGGACCTTGCTGCTTTTGTTTGGGTTTGACTTTGTCTTTCCGGAAAAGTTTGAATAAAATTTCTTTCACAACTTTTATATGATTCTGTGCAAATTTTTGAGCAAATTAGTATATTTTATACATAGTCACAACATTTAAAATGCTAATGCTATAAAAACTAAAATATAAATTGATCTGAATTATCTCTCTATTTATAGAACTGTACTTTTCAAGATTACATTTTCCCTATAAATAATATATATGTGCATACATGCTTAAGTACAATTATGTTAATCTATTGTAATATTTGATATTAAGCTGGGCGTGGTGGCACACGCCTTTAATCCCAGCACTCAGGAGGCAGAGACAGGTGGATTTCTGAGTTCGAGGCCAGCCTGGTCTACAGAGTGAGTTCCAGGACAGCCAGGGCTATACAGAGAATCCCTGACAAACCTGAGAAACCAACAAAACAAAACAAAACAAAACAATCAAAAAACAAAACAAAATAAAACAAAACAGATCTTCAATCTTTAGATGATAGGGAAAGACAGGAATTTATAAACTTTATGAATGTTATGGTTTTCAAGGAGAATTAAAAATATACATGGTGCTAACAATAAATTCATACAAAATTTGCAAAATTTTAAATGTAAATGTACACTTGTCTTGAAGACCCTTCTACACAGTCACACATCTACAAACAACATGGCCACACTAAACAAATATCCCCAGATTATTGGTACTGATTTTGGTCATTGAATATATGTTATAATATATGCATTTTGTGAGTTGCTCCATCCTTCCTGTGAACTATATTTTTGTGATTACTATGTGGTGAGATAGATAGCTACCATTATTCATTCTCATAAATACTTACCTTAATGAAAAAGCATTTATGTCTATAAATATTCTATTTTGTCATTAAATATAACACGATCTGCTAATTGAGAAGAATGTGTTCATTTAGAGATTTTAAAAAAATTTCTGTCATCAGAAATAATATTCTGTAAAGATTCTTCCTGCATATTTCTTGTAATATATTTGAGTGTCAGAATGTATTAATTTAATGCCAACCAAATAAATTCAGAATTTTATTGTATTACTCCATACTAAGGTACTAAGGTATAAACTTAGACTTTTATTTTTTAAATTTAAGATATATATATATATATATATATATATATATATATATATATATAGTATGGCTCCTACTGTAGTGATTTTATGGGACTCCCTAGTGTACAAACAAGTAGTTCTCTATACTTATACCTGTTTCTTAGACCTTTTCTTAGCCTGTTTTTCTTCTGTGATTTTCTCCTATTCTGATGTGTTAATTTTTGTTTTATCATATTATATTTTATTATTATCCTTTAGAGGTCTGTTTCCTAGTTAAATACAGAAAGGAGATGGAACAAGGAAGAAGAGATAGGGAGGAACTGGAAGGACTAGCTCCTTTATTGGAAACCTGTGCTCAGACCAATGGATGGCTATGAGCATCTCCTTCTGTATTTGTTAGGCACTGGCAGAGCCTCTCATGGGACAGCTATATTAGGCTCCTGCCAACAAACACTTGCTGATATCCACAATAGTGTCTGGGTTTGGTGATTGTATATGCGATGGATCCCCAGGTAGGGCAGTCTCTGGCTGGCCATTCCTTCAGTCTCTGCTCCATACTTTGTATCTCCCTTCTAGGAAGGATCTAAGTATCCACTCTTTGGTCTTCCTTCTTCTTGAGTTTTATGTGGTTTCTGCATTTATCTTGGGTATTCTGAGAAATATGTGGCCATTTTGCTTTTCTTTGTCTCTGAAATGTATCTTATTACTTATTTGTTTATTTAATTTTCTTTTTTGAGAAATGTGTACATTATCACTACCTTAGTTAGGGTTTTACTGCTGTGAACAGACACCATGACTAAAACAACCTTAAAAAGAACATTTAATTGGGGATGGCTTACAGGTTCAGAGGTTCAGTCCATTATCATCAAGGCAGGAGCATGGCAGCATCCAGGCAGGCATTGTGTAGGAGGAGCTGAGAATTCTACATCTTCATCTGGAGGCTGCTAGCATTATGCTGACTTCCAGGCAGCTAAAGTGAGGTTCTTATAACCCACACCTACAGTTTTACACCTGCTCCAACAGGGCCACACCTTCTAATAGTTCAACTCCCTGAGCCAAGCATATACATACCATCATAATCACTGAGTCTACATCACTATCACCCCTTTCTTACCACCCTTTTCCCTGTGTACACCTCGCCCAATATTATGCTCTTTTCTTTAATTACTATTGTTACATGTATATGATTGTGTGTATGTGTATACACACATGTACATGACATTTTTCAAAACCAATATAAGTCCTAACTCCTTTTTAAGTACTTAATTCTATACCCACAGTTGAGTGTTGTTCTTGCCTCTCATTAAAGAAGCTTCTTTTTTGCAACAGAGACTCTCAGAGATGGACAACTCAATCAAAATGCAGAGAACGGGTGAACATGGGTTGCTCCACCTCAACTGCTACACAACTCCTACACCTAAGGCTTAGGAAAGGCACAGAGGAGGGAACAGAGATGTTTGAAGAATCAGAGGCCCAGAACACCTGTTCTTAGGCAGTATCCCGTTGCTGTGAGAAAGGAGTTACACCATGAAAACTCAATAATGTGGTTGCCCGAACAAATTTAGTTATTATTAGTATTTTTAAATCCATTAAGATTTTATAAGCATCTCATGAAAACTGAGGCATTTCAATAGAAATTGCAATATATATATATATATATATATATATATATATATATATATATGAGCTTTTAACCTTATATACGATGTTTGTATTTATTAGCATATATATGCTAATATATAATTGTTTATACTCTGTTTTATATATATATATATATATATATATATATATATATATATATAATCTGTTTTTTGAGGCAGGGTTTCTCTGTACAGCCCTAGATGTTCTGAAACTCCCCCTGTAGAACAGGTTGGCCTCACATTCAGAGATACACCTGCCTCTGCCTCTGCCTCTGCCTCTGCCTCTGCCTCTGCCTCTGCCTCTGCCTCTGCCTCTGCCTCTGCCTCTGCCTCTGCCTCTGCATCCTGAGTGCTCAGATTAGATTAAAGGCATTAATCGCCATCACCCAGCTTTTAAAATATTTTTTATTGAAGTCTATTCTATCACCCATAAAATTCTTACATACCATTTTGATGAATTTATTCCTAAACATGCTATTTTTAGAATACCACTATGAACTAATTTTGTACGGCCATGATAATTTAATAAATTTAAGTAGATATAATAGTTTAGAATAATGTTTTATTACATCATTGAGAAGTTTATATAATGTACTATCCTTGCTCTCAACTTGTTCCATAATTACTCTCATCTTCCTGACTTTCTTATCCAACCAACTTTGAAGTTTTTGGTAGATGCCTCTAATTCTAGAATTTGGAAAACAGAAGGAAAGGTATCTTTGTAAATTCAAGGCAAGCCTTATCTAGTAAGGCCAGGCAAGGCCATATAGTTCAATTCTATCAAAAGGAAGAAAAATTCTATTATTAATGATTTTATTTTGAAATTCCCAACTGTTAGTACATAATAGAAATTTAATTACTATGTAACAATGTGTCTGTGAAATCAGTGGCAATCTATGATCTCTTGATTATACAAAAGAAAAATGTCCTTAACCTTAGAATATGTTTTTAAAGCATTTGTTATGTACCTTAGAATGGAATTGAACATTAGAGTGTCTTCCATCACAAAGGCAGTTTCTCTTAGGCTTCTCATTCCTGCTGCTGCTGAGCCGTAACTGAATTTTTTTTTTTTTTTCTGAGACAGGGTTTCTCTGTATATCCCTAGCTGTCCTGGAACTCACCATGTAGACCAGGCTGGCCTCAAACTCAGAAATCCACTTGCCTCTGCCTCCCAAGTGCTAGTGCTGGGATTAAAGGCATGAGCCACCATTGCCCAGCTCATTACTGATTTTTCATATTTCACAGTATAATTCTTCACAGAGTTTGTTAATTTAGATAGGACAATACTTCTACTCTGATCCAACTTCTTCTATAGCTATCTTATGGAACTATTGCTGATAAATTTAAACTGCTATTGTATGTTAGCTCACTAGGGCTGATTGTTGTAATTTTACTGTAATCTCTGTAATAATTGTTTATACTCTGTTTTATTTAATCATTTTACAGATAATTCTTAAGAACAAATGGACCTGAGTGTAAATGTAACTTATTCACTAGATGTAATTGTCATGTCAAGAGGGTTACTGCTAAATACGTTCACCTTTTTTAGTTCTTTCTAAACTCTGTCTGGGGGTTAAACTCAGCTATTCTGGCTCAAAACTCCTCTTCAAGCTGACTAATTAAATCTATCTTCTCTTGGCTTCTGACTGAATTTCTCTGCTTGGCTTCAAACTAACTCTAGCAATATGTTCTAATCATCTGACTCATTCTCTGGCCTGTTCTGTCTTCATCAGCATCCTATCTTGATCAAACTGTGCCAGGAAAACAACCAACTTCCTCTCTGTCTCTCTGTATGTCTCCCCCCTCTCTCTCCTGTTCTCTTAAATCACCTTTATTTCCTGTCTGTTCTTCTGAGGGTTGGGCATATCCTATCTCTAACTCATTCTCTCAAATCTTTCTCTGATGCAGTACTTTGCCCCTCAATTACACACCATTCTCCAACATGGCTGCCTCTTTCTATAAACAAACCTTACTTTCACTGTTAGGGATTAAAGGTGTGTCCTAAGGGTATGTTTGCATTCCAGCCAGAAAGTTTAAGGTGTGTCATTGCAGTCAGATCACTCAGAGCTACTTCTTTGGATAGGATCCCCTGCCAGAACAGCCATGTTGCTGGATTAAAATTCCCCTACACCTGAGTGTCCCAGCAAAGTGTGGCTTCTCTGGTTTAACAGTTGTTTATTGTGAGGAATCAATCTAGGCTCAGAAAAATATTATGATTCCTATAGAATATAAACGCTCATCTTAACCTAAAATCCTACTGACTTCTACAAAAAGTTTTAAAAATATCAAAGTGATAAATTCTTTGGACTATGACAGTGTTTTACCCTAAATTTCCACTTTCTTTTTCCCCTTCACCATCTGCCCAGTTGTACAGTCACAAAGGAAACAGCTGAGGGGTTTATATTCTCTTGTCACACTGGTTATTCATCTATTTTCTGTGACTTATGAGATGATAACAACAACAATAATAACAACCAGTTAGTAATCTATTCCCCTCCTACTCCTTCAGGGATTTAGCTTGAATTTGGGTCTAGAATCCTTTCTTTAGCTAATTCTGTTTGACTGGCTAGTTCTTCTTTTCTTAATTTTAAAAAAACCTAATCATAGAAATCCCTGGTCTAGACAATACTGTCAGCAACAGTCCCTCCTATGACTTTCTCAAATCTATGACACCGTCATTCACCAGGAGTTTCCAAAAAACAATTGTTAAAAACTTGCTATTAAGTTTACTAGAAATGAGAATTTAGATGAGTGAATGAATTAATGTTTTTTTTTTCTTTTTCAAAGCATTATATTTACATCTTTTGTTAATATATTTGTATATTTTGACCCAGATTCCTCATGAAGCTTCTGTAACATAATTGTAAACAAGTGGCTGATGGTAGCTACATAATATCATACAAACCAATACTCTGTGACCTGTGAGTCACACTTTCTTTTCTGTACCACCTAGAAGAGTTCTGTTAACACTCCCTGTGATCTCAGAAGACATAATCAGCAAAAGCAAGAGACTCTGATGTGTTCCTCCTTTGCTACCACCTGAGTTTTATATTCCATCTCAACAGGCACAACAAGAAAGAGGAAAAGTGTTACTTATGTTGTTTCTCCCAGGCCAAATGAAATAAACCTGGCAGGAGCAGATGTTAAACTGAAGCTTATGAAAAGTCAGCAGTATAGTCTGTAATGGAAACCTCAGAGAGAAAGACTTGAGACAATCGCCAATGGACATAGAATAGCAATACCAACGTTTATTCACATGATTGTTTCTTGTACTTCCTCTACATTGTGAGAGCAAAGAGAGCAATAGCCAGACAAGGAGGAAGTCCTGAGACCTGAAAGACAAACACAGGATCAGCTAGATCTCTGGGGAGCCTGCATTTTACAATGGACCTTTCTAGGTGTCCCAGGAAGGAGAAGCCCTTTCAGCTCACATCCAGAAATCAAGTGATCTCCCTTCCTCCAAGTGCATGGAATTTTGAAGAGGATTCTTGTGTTTATCTGCATGGCAAACAATCAGAGAATATACAGAAAGCAAACCTTTTCAAAGTAGTCATATTGTCAACCCTGTCAGTGGAAGTCAACCATCCTTTTAGACTAGGGTTATTCAGTGCCTTGCAATTGCTTCTGTTGGTTTTGTTTTGCCCAACTCTCTCACTTTGTTGTCTGAAACTAAGCCTAATATGCATAAATTAAAATTTTGCATATTAATTACCAGGCTGGGACCTATCTCACAGTAAGACTTCTAAACAAATCACTGTTATTTTATAATCATTTGATTTGCTTAATAATATATTACAATATAGTGACTCAGTATTTAGGAAGACAAAAGTAATTACCCTCACTCTGGACTCTATCATGTAAACCAAAATGCATAGTAGAATTTCAAGCAAGCTCACTTATGATAGTAAAGGCCATAGACTTCTTTGAGAAGAAGGAAGAACAAAGAGCAGAAGAAAGTTTAGGAGACAAATCGAACGACAGAACTCTTCCCAACATGTCTCATATTTGTAGTTAACTTCTTCAGGAAACAGCTTGATGGTGAACATTCTTTCAAGCAGATATTCCTGGAGAGCAGCAATATGGAACTTTTCCTGAGGAGTACCTGTCTTCAACATTTCTGGCACTGACGAGGCTGCCTGCTGAGGTGTTACAGACAGGTGGAGCTGTGTGGCTGGGAGAGGTGCCAGAGTACATTTGTCTGTGAGAGTGTTACTTCATAAAGGACAAAATTGGTGCAAAAGTCTGAGGGAGAAAGCAGCAGAAAAGAGGCTGGGGTGAGTATAAGGCCTGAGAATCCTGGGACTAAGAGGAGGGAAGAAAACCACTGACAACAAATTCTGCTTGCAAACACCGTTCCTTGATGCCTTATGTGCTAATTGAAAACATAAATTTACTTTTAAAAGGATTTGTTTTCTACATGATTTTGTTTTGTTTTGTTGTCTGTCCTCAGTTTTGTTCCAAATCACGGGATTATTCTTGTGTTCACATGCATCAGATTGATGGAACGAAGTGAACAGAAGTGTTCTGGACCATGGCTGATTATGTTTCCTGTTGCATTTTAAGGCTTACTAAAAAGTCACTGTGCAAGGTCTGCTTTTCTTTCCCTACTAAGAATAGAGTATTCACTGGACTTCAGTGAAGTGTTCTGCTCTTTTACTGACTGGCATTCTTGTTGCTTCTCTGGTCCTCTTTCATTTACTTAGATCTTGCTTCTCTTTGTGAGGAGAATAGCTTCACAGGACCTGGGTGGCATCACCACTCAGGGACTAGATCTGTCACCTGGCTTTGACAGTGTGCTCCTTCTGCCCAGCAGGAAAATGAGCAAGGATTGGTGCTATAACTCTCCTGCTGCCACCAGCAGGCACTAGGAAGAATAGAGCCACAGATGGGACAGGTTTCACATTCTATGATTAAAGCATATATAGAAATTCAGCATTTAGAATTTGCCTGTTAGCAATATATACATACACATACATATACATTTAGGTAGATAGATGATAGATAGATAGATAGATAGATAGATAGATAGATAGATAGATAGATAGAGTAGAGTAGGAAGTTCCAGCCTTATAGATTTCCAGAATCCCCCACCCCTGCTATGATCATTTAGTAAAATGACAGCTGGGGATTTCGGATTGCAATAGACTTCATCTCTTGTTTTTACAAGAGAGGCATGACACATTTGAGTAAGAACTTAGAACATAATATTATCTTTAAATTTTAAAAAGAAGGCAAAGAATTTCTTGCCCTGTGGCAGTTGCAGAAATAGAGAAATTTATTTGTAACGACTGACTCCAACAGGGTAGAACAGTAAGAAGGAAAAAGGGATTCTGAATGTGTTCAATCTCAGGCGTGTATGCACCCACAACTTAGTATCAGTGGATACTCTGTTACATTCATTTCTATGTCACTTACTCAAGTTTATTTTATTAAAATTAGCAATGCTCTATCAGTACAATTCTATTATTTATGGCTGAATACATTTACAAATGAGGGAATCTGCAGATATTGGCTCCTTCAGGAGAACTCTTTGAAGCTTTTCCTGAGAAAGAGTTTTCCATGAGATAATGAACCTATTGGCCATTGGATTCCCTTTTCTGTTAAGCATATTTTTCATGATATTTCTTTATCATCCTAATATTTGCAAAAATACTGTTACTCAGTTTAAAATTTTCTTAGAGGCCACAGAGATGACTGAGTGTTCAAAGGAACACACTGTTCAACCTTTTAGAGGACCAGGATTCAGTTCTCAGCATCCAAGTTGATGTGTGTCTTACAATCATCTATAACTCCACTTCCAGAGCATTTGTCCTCCAAACATAACTTTATTCCCACGTACACAAACATGTACACATACACATAAGTAAAGAAGAATTTTAAATCTTTATAAAGAAGAACATTCCTTTAATGTTAGTTCTTAATACTTCCAGGCACTGTCCTATGATTCAATAATTCAGAAGTTTTACAGTGCTTGTGAATTTCATATCCTTAGGTTTCACAATTCTGAATTCGTGATTCACTGCCCATACATAAATTTGATGCCTTGATAAATGTGAACACTTCAGTTTCCCTATTCTATTAGTGTTACTAAAGGATGGAAAATAAATTCTGTTCTGTTTATTTCTCATAATGCCTAAACTTAACATGAACTAGTGGCATAAATTCATGCAAATGTTCTCATGCATATGAAAATAAATTACATGGTACTACATATTTTGTTAGAAATGGGGTGACCTATAATGTTGCTTCAGAAAAGAAAACTAACATATGAACATGCACATGTGCACATGCACACACTATATTTAAGAGAGCAAGAAGAAGCTTCTAATCAATACTAATCATTGAATAGTAGTTAATTTGGGTCTGTGAGTCTCTCAATATTTCAATATAAGTCCTTTTTAGGGGACCCCCTACTTTCTTTTATTTCTGACTGCTATCTATTGCGGTTAAAAAAAATACTGAGAAGCAAAATCTAAAAATTATAAGGGTGCCGAAGGACATCTTGTTGAACGGAAACCAATTTTCCTGGTGAGGAACTTGGCTTCATTTTTTATTTTATAAACGTTGGCTTAATACTGATTGTGTGTCATGGAGAAGCCCCACAACATTCCCTACATCAAATGCTGTGAAAATTATCCAGCTCATATTATATACCTCTAAGCACTTCACCAAAATGTAATAATTTCCTGAAACATAAAAGAAACTTTTCCCTGTCTTTATTTTTTATTTTTAAATTTTCTTCCAAGTAAGAGGACTGGGCTTGTACCCTAATTCTGCATTTAAAACGAGAAGCAAAACCACTTTATTTCCTCTTACAGGCAGTGAATTTGGGTGGCTGGTGGGATGAACCGAGAGCTCTGATTTTTCTGCCCCTAGGATCACTGGTTCCAGCTTCCTGGGTATCAATGGACACAAACTCTCCTTGGGATGCCCAGACAAAATGAGAATCCAAACCACTGATTTAGAGAACTAGAAATCCAATTTCCAGAAAATCCAAGGCATATATTTTCTCGGTCTGAAAAAAAAATTTGCAGATGCTCTATGATAATAAAACTATCATCTGAACTATCTTCCAGGATATGGCTGTGCAGACAGCCAACAGTGGAGATGTGTTCTCCCTAGCACTATGCTCTTTCTTCTAATGACTGTTTCACAAGTACTGCTTTCCTACCTAAGCTTAATTAATGCAATAAGACGTGGGCTAGTGGAAGATTTGAAAAGGAATTCCATTTTCTTGCAAATAAACTACCAACTGGACACACCTTAACAAACATCAACCACCCAGGCCCATGCCTTGTAGTCTCCAGAAGTTAATTACTTTGAATTCCTTAAGTGGTAAAATTCTATTTTGTTTTCTTTTGTTTGCTTGTTTGAGACAGGGTTTCTCTGTGTAGTCCTGGCTATTCTAAAACCCACTTTGTAGATCAGGATGTGGAACTCAGAGATCTGCTTGCCTCTGCCTCTGAAGTGTTGGGATTAAAGGGTTGGACCACCACAGCTAACTTCCAATTCTACTTATTTGCTGAGATACCTTGGAGGAAGAATGAGACACCTTCCCTTCTCCTGTTTCATGTATGTACAGACTGCACTGTGATCATATTCATTACCACCCTGACTGTCCTCTTACAACCCTTTCCTACTCCTACTCTCTTCTTTCCTCTTCCCAACTACTCCCATTACTATCCCTACATCCCCCTCTGATGCTGAGTTTTGTGTCCAGAGTTAGTGCTAAGGTTAGGGTTGGGTTAGAGTTACGTTAGTGTTGGGTTAGGGTTAGGGTTAGGGTTAGGGTTAGGGTTAGGGTTAGGGTTAGGGTTGGGTTAGGGTTAGGGTTAGGGTTCGGTTAGGGTTGGGTTAGGGTTGGGCTATGGTTAGGGTTTTTGTTAGGGTTAGGGTTAGGTTAGGGTTGGGTTAGGGTTGGGTTAGGGTTGGGCTATGGTTAGGGTTTTTGTTAGGGTTAGGGTTAGGTTAGGGTTAGGGTTGGGTTAGGGTTGGGTTAGGGTTGGGCTATGGTTAGGGTTTTTGTTAGGGTTAGGGTTAGGGTTAGGATTAGGTTTTCTGCTGCTATTGTTCTAATCTAGAGTCATTTGGGAAGCAGAAGCCTCATCTGAGAAAATATCTTCATCTCATTTGCTCGTACACATGTTTTGTGTACATAAAGATATATAAGAAAGAAAGCTTAACAAACCATAAGAGCAACCCATTAAGCAGTACTCCTCCAGGTAATTTGTTTCAATTTCTGCCTTGAATTCTGTTTTTTCACTTTTCCTGGATCATGGACAGAATAAATTCTGTTTTCTCCAAGTTGTCTTTGGCCAGTATTTTATCACAGCAATATAAACAGACTAAGACATTCCACTTAACCTCTTCTGTTATTGACCTAACCCAGCCCACTCATTGTGTTGTGAAACTGAAGGTTCACTGGTCTACCTGCTACATTTTGGCCCAGATGGATCTGGTGTAGCCTTCTTCACAGAGTTGTCTTGCTTTGCTTTTTCTTTGTTCCACACAAAAATACCAATGTTTTAGCACCCTTCCTAAGAAACTAAAAGGACCTTAAATTTTTGATAGCATTTGTGGAATTAAATTGTAGTGATAGATAGTTTTGGTATGTACAAAAAGAATTATTCTAGGAATGGTACAGATTTTTACCAAGATTAGTCCTGGGTGTTATAACATTAATTTATAATCTGTTATTTTAGTTTTCTTTTTTTCTTTGCTTCATTTTATCCCTCACCTCCATTACCCTTCCTTTTCTTTTTCTTCCTTCCTTCCTTCCTTCCTTCCTTCCTTCCTTCCTTCCTTCCTTCCTTCCTTCCTTCCTTCTAGAATTGGTTCAAGGATGGTTTTTGGTATGTCAAAAGATACTAGTTTCCCCTTTGTCTTAATACTTCGTTTTTCTATAACTCTGTCATTTCTCATGCTGTCTTCCTCTTCCTCTGTTTCCATGGGTCTAATAATCTATTTCCATAAATATTACTGAGAACTGGTGTCTTGACTCCCTTTCATATTGGCCAGTATCTTTCCCCTCTAAATGTCTCCTTGGAGTCAATTATGGTGTTTTTCTTAGCACTACTTAGAAATAGTATGTGTTATTCTATTGGCCTCTGAGGCTTTGAAAGTATAATGAAACCTTCCTAGATACCAACATGCAGACAATTTCCTTACCTTGCTGTCTACCCAATGCTTCCTATAGTGTTAAAGCCTTTATGATTTACAATTACAGAATTATATTTGTGCATTATAGGTTCATAGTTTTTGCTTAACTGTTTAAACATTGAGAAGTACCTGTATAGTTTAATTATATCTGGAATTTTACTACCATTATACATTTTCGGAGGTAATGTCCAGTGATTTTTTTTTGAGATATTCTTTAAATCTTATTCATGGAAATACAGTTGTTAAGCTAAAACTATACAACTTCTATTAGCTTCCAGAAAGTTGCTACTGACGTCAGCGTTAGTTGACCTGGATGGCTGCCTGTCCACACCACTGAGAGCAGTAGGCATTGCCTACTTTTCCAGACTGGTTTAAATTTGCTTTGCCTCTTGGTCAGTTTGAACATATCATTAGTTAGTATTTTAGTGATACTTCTCACGTATTTAATCTTTCAGACATCTATGGGGCTTTATTATTGCTTAAATAAACAGTCATGAGCTTTTCCTACATTTCAATTGTCTTATTTACTGAAGTTATTTTCATTTTATCTTCATTTTGACTGAAAAAAAATTTGAAGGATTAATATTTAGTTTGCTTATTTTCCCTTTAAGATTTTTCAGTTTACAGAATCCTCTTCCAATTACTCCCAAATCCAGTGTATATTAAATCCTTAATCTGTTTTTTTTTTCTCAACATTTTACTGTTATGTTTAATTATTTGATCCATCTGGAGTTCTCCTTGACCAATATTTGGCATTACAGGTCTTGATTTATATTTCGTTACAAAATGCTAACTAGCCATTCAGCTGCCATTTAGTGACTAATCCTCTGCTTCCCCGCTGCTTTGATAAAATAAATCTTACATATAATAAAGTCTATTCCCAGGCTTCTTCTTCTGCTCCATTTAGCTTTGCTTTGTAGTTTGCAAGACACTTTAACATACATTATCTTATTTCATTCTTCCTACCCCACACTGATTGCCTGGCTCACCTCCCGCTGCTACAAACATCAAACATCTGACTTGTCCCATCCTTGCCTTATGGATGGAAAAAAACAAAAGCCTGAAAAAGGTAAAGAAACAGGTTAGCAAGCCTTGCCAGCCTTTTTAATACTGGCATAAAATGGAAAGCTTCCCTGTTCATTCATGCAATGCCCTGGGAACCAGAAAACTGGTTGCCTTCAGGGTCACCTAGACGACTTTGCTATTGATTCTTAAAACTACAAACTATTTTGTGCACTCAGGCCCACATTCTATAATATTCCTGAAGCTTGTGTTCCCAACCAGAGGTGAAGCAGCAGCCTGGGCTTGGGCTCAGGCTTCCTGTCCTGTGTGTGTGCTTGGCACTGACTGAGAACTCTGCTTTCTGTCAGTATATTTGTGCTCTGACACATATTCTCGAGTGATTAGATTAAGGCTGGCAAAGCCAATATGAAAAACCCACACAGATTACCACTGTCACCCACAGTAATTACATTTATTCATTTCCATTTAGCCCAGTTTTTACAAGCCAAGCAAGGGGCCAAATAAGCAATAAACACAGAGGCAAGAAATTAAAAAGCTGATCTGTTTGCTGTGAAAACAATCAAACTATCATCTTTCTTTAGGCACCTCATTCATCATTGGAGAGGGCCACACTGGTGAGGTAGAGGTTGGGAGCCTAATGTTATTACATGTAAATTCACTAACATGAAATTACTGCCCCTGATGCGATTTTACTAATAAATTAGTTCATTTCTACCTTCTCACTAGAGACTTTAGGGACCGTGGAGAATTGTACATGTGTCTCCTAATCTTGCCTGCTTTATTTCAGCCTGGCTGGCTCTTAAATTTCTATCTCTTTTCACTCCCGCCCATCTAATTCTTTAGTTTCCTTGCTATGCCTTATTGGATAAACATGCCATACAGTTTGCTTTCTTCCCATGTAGTTTGAAAATAAGCAGCTTAAGGACAAATTCCCTTTCACAGGCAATGAGAACGATATCAGGAGGCATTATGAGGGTATGCCAGTTCTTGGAGCTCGTTGGCAGCTATTATTAATTCATTGCTGGGTGTGGTGGTTTTTCTCATTTCTGTATAAATTTTCAATTTGAAAATGGAATGAAGCCAAACTTTGCCTTGTCAAGTAGCTATTGAAGCAATGAAATCAATCTACAAGCAGCTCCCTTTACTTGCCAGCCCTCCACGGTGTCTTCAAAGTAGCAGAGACTACACAGTAGAAAGCAGCCGATGACTCACAGAAGACAGATAGGTCCTTTCCCTGGATGGCTCCCTCCCTGGGACATTCTCAGCCCTTCATTTGCTTACTGCTCATGGGCCATGCCTCCACATAGAGTAGTTCATTTATTTACTTTTTACTTTACTTTTTTCATTTCATTTTATTTTATTTTATCTTATTTTATTTTATATTTCATCATCCTGTTTGTTTATCCTTGCACCAACCCCCCAATCAGTTTCCACAAGCCCACAAATGGGTTCTATGAACATGACTTTGATAATATCACTGAAGGAGTGGCAATAAGCAGACAAAGAATGGACAGGGAGCACAAACAACAGTCCCTTCCTCCACTCAACCCTACTCTAAATGTTCTTTATGATGATTGAGTCATATGTGGTTCAATATTACACCTGCCGGGAAAATATGCACAATAGTATATTCGTGCATTGCTCAGCCAAATATGTGTTTTAAAAGTTTCTTTGGTACAGTAGCACAGTGAGAGTCATTCCACATTCCACATTTCACTACATCACAAATGATCACTGGGCAACACCAGGTCATCCTTGTGATTAGAAATCTCAAGAAATGAAATCCTCATGAAAGATTACCAACTTCAATATGCCTGGATCTTAATTTAGCTTACAGCATGTAAATACATCAGGAGGGTAAGGTATATGAAACTTAATCCTTTCTTCACAAAAGAGAAATAAAAGTAAATGAAAGCAAGTACCTGCTTCTTGGGATCATTAGGTAATAGAATATTCTGATACACTAATATTTTGTTAGTAAACAAAAATATATTGTATAATAATTTTAAAACAATTCAGTTTAACTGATACTTGGTGATCATCTGCATCATAGGGAGCCCTAAGAGGAATGTTGCCCCAGGTGAAAGCAAACAAGCCTTGCCCATCAGGGCCTGAAATGTGTAATTTTCTAATTCCTGATTCACTACCAATGTGACTCTCATTTCACGGTCTTCCCATAGAACATTGAATTTTCTTTTTTATTAGATATTTTCTTTATTTACATTTCAAATGCTATCCTGAAAGTTCCCTATGCCCTCCAATGTCCTGCTCCCCTACCCAACCATTCCCACTTCTTGGCCCTGGCATTCCCCTGTACTGGGGCATATAAAGTTTGCAAGACCAAGGGGCCTCCCTTCCAAATGATGGCCGACAAGGCCATCTTCTGCTACATATGCAGCCAGAGAAACAAGGTCTTGGGGTACTGGTTAGTTCATATTGTTGTTCCACCTATAGGGTTGCATACCCCTTCAGCTCTTGGGTACTTTCTCTAGCTCCTCCATTGGGAACCCTGTGTTCTATCCTATAGATGACTGTGAGCATCCACTTCTGTATTTGCCAGGCACTGGCATAGCCTCACACAAGGCAGCTATATCAGGGTCCTTTCAGCAAAATCTTGCTGGCATATGCAATAGTGTCTGGGTTTGGTGGCTGATTATGGGATGGATCCCCCAGGTAGGGTAGTCTCTGGATGGTCCATTCTTTCTTCTTAGCTCCAAAATTTGTCCCTGTAACTACTGGTGGCATTGCAAGCTTGTACAACCACTCTGGAAGCCAGCCTGGTTCTCCCTCAGAAAATTGGACATAGTACTACCAGAAGATCTAGCAATACCTCTACTGGGCATATACCCAGATGTTCCAACTGGTAATAAGGACACATGCTCCACTATGTTCATAGCAGCCTTATTTATAATAACTAGAAACTGGAAAGAACCCATATGTCCCTCAACAGAGGAACGGATACAGAAAATGTGGTACATTTACACAATGGACTACTACTCAGCTCTTAAAAACAATGAATTTATGAAATTCTTGGGCAAATGGATGTATCTGGAGGATATCATCCTTAGTGAGGTAACCCAATCTCAAAAGAAGTCACTTGATATGCACTCACTGATAAGTGGATATTAGCCCAGAAACTTAGAATACCCAAGATACAATTTGCAAAACACAAGAAAATCAAGAAGAAGGAAGACTCCATTCCTCCTTAGAATAGGGAACAAAATACCCATGGAAGGAGTTACTGAATTTTCTTTCATAATTATAACCACACAGTTTGCTGGGTTTTACATATTTGGGGATTTTTCTAAATATCTGTCTCTTCACTTAGATGTTTTTTATTCAAGTATGAACTCTGCCATAGTGTGAAAATAGAATGTTCTTCAAAGGCCCTTGTAGTAAAGGATAGACCCTCAATTGGATGCTACTAGGGCATGGTGAAGAATTCAAGATGGAAGATAGTAATTGTGGATAGATGTGACCTAAGCTAAAATATGGAACTCTGGCTTCTTACCCTTCCTTCCTTCCTTCCTTCCTTCCTTCCTTCCTTCCTTCCTTCCTTCCTTCCTTCCTCCTTCCTTCCTTCTTTCACCTTTCATTGTTTCCTTTCTTCACTTCCTTCCTACCTTCCTTCTTTCGTTTGTGCTTTAAATGAAAAATCTGTCTCACAGAAAGATTAGCATGGCCCTTGCGCAAATATGACATGCAAATTTGTGAAGTTTTCCATATTTTTCTCACAGTCATCTATTGGATGGAACACAGGACCCCGAATGGAGGAGCTAGAAAAAGTACCCAAGCAGCTGAAGGGGTATGCAACCCTATAGGTAGAACAACAATATGAACTAACCAGTACCCCCAGAGCTCATGTCTCTAGCTCCATATGTAGCAGAAGATGGCCTAGTCGGCCATCATTGGGAAGAGAGGCCACTTGGTATTGCAAACTTTATATGCCCCAATACAGGGGAATGCCAGTGCCAAGAAGTAGGAGTAGGTGGGTAGGGGAGCAGGGCAGGGGGAGAGTATAGGGAACTTTCGGGATAGCATTTGAAATGTAAATGAAGAAAATATCTAATAAAAAATTGAAAAAAAAAAGAAAAAAGAAAAATGTCTCTCACAAGCTCATGTGCTTGGACACAGTTAGAGGGACCGTTTGGGGACAGCGTCATGCTGTGCTCATTTAGTGTTTGCCTCTGTATGACAAATACTGAACATGAGAATGAAGAATCATGAGTTGTATAGTACCATAGAAACTGAGGCATGATTTTGAGTAAGTATCACTTGAAGATCATTTGTTTAGAATCTGTGCTTGAGAACTATTCGTTGAGCATCATTTATGTCCTAAGTACTCTTGTAAGTATTGAAGATCCAAAAGTGAATAGGTAGCCAACCCCCCCAAACAAAACAAAACAAAACAAAACAACAACAACAACAAACCTTGCCTTTATCAGTTTACATTTCTAGAGAAAGTAGATGATAAAGAAATGTATCAGCTTATGAGTGATGGTCATTGTACTGGCTAGGTTTGTGTCAACTTGACACAGCTGGGGTTATCACAGAGAAAGGAGCTTCAGTTGGGAAAATGCCTCCATGAGATCTAGCTGTGAGGCATTTTCTCAATTAGTGATCAAGAGCTCCTTGTGGGTGGGACCATCTCTGGGCTGGCAGTCTTGGGTTCTATAAGAGAGCAGGCTGAGCAAGCCAGGGGAAGCAAGCCAGTAAAGAACATCCCTCCATGGCTTCTGCATCAGCTCCTGCTTGAGTTCCAGTCCTGACTTCCTTTGGTGATGAACAGCAGTATGGAAGTGTAAGCCGAATAAACCCTTTCCTCCCCAACTTGCTTCTTGGTCATGATGTTTGTGCAGGAATAGAAACCCTCACTAAGACAGTCATTGTATTTTTTTTATACAAACCTATATTCCTGATGTGGTATTTTCCACATATAACAGCATTGGAATTTCCTATCTTTCTATTGTGCTGATGATGTTTACTCATTATCTGAGATGTACATGTTACCATATTCTTGCCCCATACTTCACTTGATACATGATGGTTTTTCCACTTGTGTGCATGCTGCCCTCACTGTCTAATGGACATATTGCATTCTTTCAATCTCCTAAGATGTTTCTTCCTCAACTCTTCTCCCCTACAAATTATTTGTTTACCACCTTCTTCATTGGTTTGACTAGGAAATAACTTCCTGTTGCTTTGATAATCTGTCAGTCAAAATCATCATAGTTTGCCTGAGTGAAGCAACATTGCCATTCATTTTGTTGATTCACACACACACACACACACACACACACACACACACACACTGTACAACATTGTGTCCAATATACAATAAGAATCTGATCTCTTCAGAGAAACTATATTTTTTATTATCTATAGAACCTGCCATACTGGTATACCTATGTTGTACTTCTTTAAAGGAACAACATCCTGAATGAGTCAAGCCCTGCACTTTGGAGCCACTATCTGAAGATTTCTAGTGGCAACTACAATTTGATCTGATATTATTTCTATCATACATCAAGAACATCTTTGTAATTTGTATAGTCTATTCTCACTTCAGAATGAGAAATGAGAAGGCCCTGCTACTGTAGTTTCCTGAGTTATCTGAACTACCCAAAATGGATATACATTAATTCTATAATATGATTTCAATTAAATATTTTGTTCTTGATTAATATGCTATTGATTTATATCTCAGTACACAGCAAACAATCATCATAAATGCTAATGGTCATTCAATGACGTAAAGCCATATTTTCTAGGGAAGGGGTGGATAGCTTAGGTGAATGGATTGTCATGTCCTAATTCCCATGCTCAGGAGATTAAGACAGGAGGGTTACAAGTTCAAGGCCAGACTAGGCCATGAATTGAGATCTTATCTTAAAATATCAATAATCCAAAAAGCCAAAAGTATTAATAACATTTCTATATAATTTCTCATTAATAAAATATAATATATTAAAGACATTGTGTTAGTGTAAAAACAGCATTAATTTAGACTGTATTTGATTTTTTATCATGGTGAGATATTCATAAAATTTTTATTTTAGCCACTTGTACCTACTGCAGTGTTTATTAAGTACTTCAACTCCCCACCCCTTCCCCCTAAAACATGGCTTTACATTATTGAATGACCAGTAGAATTTATGAAGGCTGTTCTGAGGTATAATGAGATATAAATCAATAGCATATCGATCCAGAACAAAATATTTAATTGGAATCGTATTATGGAATTATTGCATGTTGAAAAGAAATAATAATGACCTCCATATAAAAGAAGGATGCTACAAGTAAAGGAGCTGTTGGCTCTGTTTCACTCATGTCTCTTATGAATCCACTGTGAGCTCAATCAGCTATGTGGAGAACCATTAGGGAGAAGCTAGTTGCACTAGTGAACTTATACATATATTTTTCAGACTTCATAGAACCTCAAGAAACAAAGTCACGCAATATATGCAATGCCTGCATGCTTTTGCATGTTTGGGGATATTTTACTTTGATGGCATATTTTCCCTTCTATTAGTAGGACTGGATTAAAGATCTAAGGTGATAGCTATATATGTGTCATGTCTCAGATTGTATGATATTTTTCTGTACACTCCCCCTGTTGTCAGAGAGTGCAAGTGTAGCCCCTTGATGGTTTTGAAATGTTTCTCTAAGTACTAGTTGCTTTATTCCCCCAATGTCCCTTTTGATTCAGGATTGTGTCTATCAGTCATGAATATCCTTAAATGGATTTAGAAACTTTTCACACATAAATAAAGGTGCAGTTTAGTGTCTGCTTAATAATATGGTGTTATCCTGCTCAACACTGTAATTTCCATGTTCTTATTGATCGTAATTTATAACATCATTAGCTTTCTAAACTGCCATTAACTAATGATGGACTCTGTGGGTTAACAGTGCTTTGAAATCAGTTACTGACAAGTTGACCCCAGAAGCATTTATCAAAAGGATAATGGATCCCTATTGGAGTGACAATAAATTAGGTTATGCTCTTATCGAATTAAACAATGGATGAAGGAAAATTAGCTATCAATAAACATCTATAAAGCCTTTCCGATTATTCCCAGTCAATTATATCAATTAGAGATCAAACAGGGAACCCCTGCAGTAAGTTAAATAGGACTAACCAGAGCCCAAAGAGGCCAAATTGTGTTACAAAATGCAACACCAGGGGCAGCTGCAAAAGAGGTAATCATTCTGGCCATTGACAAAAGGGCTCCTTTATTAGACCATGGGGCTACCACCCTGAGGCATGCTTCTGGCTTAGGGACAAAGACTTTGTAATAAAGGCAAAAGAGAGGGAGGGTAAGAAGATGTTGGGGGTGAGAAAGACCAGGAAGAAAAGAGACATAGAGTATATTGGAATAAAAGAAAAGACTGCAAAATGTATTGGTGTGTGTAGTCTTCCTATTTTGTTATAAGAAAATTAAACCTCTTGGCTCATAAGGATGTTTTATTAGCTCTTTGGCAGGTGATGGTTTTGAAGGAATTATTACTCCTTCAAAGTAGCTATTCTATATGCACAAACATGTACATATAAAAAAGGAAAATATCTATATCTATATCTATATCTATATCTATTTATATCTCTATCTATCTATCTATCTATCTATCTATCTATCTATCTATCTATCTATCTATCTATTCCCCTTTTTACTCAGTACTTCTGTGCCTTCCTGGTTCTGTCCCAGTGATATATTTTGCAAGGAATGCTGAGCTTTCTACTCTATGCATTTGAATTTAATGGGCATTTGACTTGGTTCTCAAACAATTTCCCTTTTCTTTTCATTATTCTCCATTAAGAATTTACTTAGCTCTTACTGAGGACTGAAGAGATGGCTTCACGGTTGAGAGCATTGGATGTTCATTTAGACAACCTAGGTCCAATCTTCAACATTTATATGACAGTTGACAACCACTCCCATGGGATCGGATAACTTATCTGGCTTCCAAAAGCACCAGGTACACACATGATACACAGATACACATGCAGACAAAACACCCATATGTAAAATTAAAATAAAATAAAAAGCAATAATTTTAAAAATAATTTGTTAACCAATAGGAGCTGCTTATTATGTGTGTGTGTGTGTGTGTGTGTGTGTGTGTGTGTGTGTGTGTGTGTGTGTGTTGAAGCATCTTGGAGACCCAATTTGAAATCCAGCTAATTTTCTTACCCACATACTAATTTTACAAGATTCTGGAGGGGTGGGTTTAACAACAGAAGCTAAATACAACATAAAGAAGGTGGGAAAGGGCCAGGGAAGGCAACATTTTGAAACATCATAGCTGTGAAGCCAGACAAAGCACTCACCACCTTCACTTCAGCCCAATCATCTAAATTCTTTTTCTCCTTACTCCATAGATATATAACAACAGTTATAACTGACCTGCTTTTTATTCTACTGGGAAGCATGCCAATCATATGTAATGTTTTGGAAACAAGTTTTTTTTATTGGTATCTGATCAGTAACATCCACTCTTCCCAGCTTCATCCTTATTACTGTCACAACTACCCACCGTTGAGTCTCACCCACTCTTGCATTCTTCCCTTGTCATACACATGTATGTTAATCTTGACTTAAGCTCTGAAGCATTGGGCTACATCTGAGGAATTATAAGGTTTGTAATCAATGTCAATATATTAATCTAATTGTCAGTGTCACAGTCCTGAGCATGGTAAGACTTTGCAGCATTATGTTTTGGAGCCCAAGAGTATCAGTATTGAGCATCAGTCTAGAAGCTTATCCAGACAGCCTTATACACTGAAGGATATTTTCCTGAGGCAATACAAAGGTCTTACAGTCCATCTTAGACAACACAGAAAGATGCCTTGATGGGTTACTTCTATATGAATAAATATTTATATTCTAGTTAATGAAAGGTATCATATATACAAGAAATTTTGATATCAATCTCAAAAGTATTACCATATTGCTAAAGTACCGCAGCTTGAATTCATTTGTCAAGGCCTATATTCATTTTTTTTTACCTGCAGCAGTATTTTTAGTTGTCTCATCTCATTACTCTGGGGTAACAAAATTGTCCACTAAAAATAGTTTCCACACATTTCCCAGAACCACACTCTTTACTATTGTATAAAGGAGAGGTAAATGAGAGACAGTTTGCTCAATTCTTATCAGTCTTCAAGTTCAAGATGCTTTCCAGCTTTCTTCATGGTGGCTGTGAGCATGTGGAACTTGTTCTGGTGGGTACATTAGCCTTTAGGACAGAGTTTGAAAAAATGCAAAAGAAAAATCATCTTGTTAACTAACATGTGGTTGTGAAAGATAACAATGCACTAAAACATTGGTGGTTCCAAATTAAAAATACATATTTATGTATTTTATGTATGTATATTATATATGCATAGTGGATAAAATGAGATGTAGGTTTTAATTCAGCACACTGTCTAAGCTTAGTGAGGGAAATTAACTACAGTAGTTAAACTTTATAAATTAACTTCACTGGAACTGCACAAAATCTCCGAGTGAAACATTATCCTTTGATTATACATCTATAACTCTGAAACAGACATTCCCTGTGCATTTGAAACCATGCAGGGGCAGTCCTGAATACACTTGTGACAGTTTCATTAAAGGCTTGATGATATAATTTGGTCTGTGATTTCAATTTGTTCAACTGGTCATGTTCAAAGAAGTTAATGTTTCCCTAGGCTTAAACTCACTGCCTGGTGTTCCCACAACAACACACTGAATCTGTGGACATTTTTGTCTTTGATACCCAAGTCACTAAACACATTTATGGAGCACCTACGAAGCACCAGGTACTATTCTGGATCCATCCTGAACATGCAAAGGGAGATAAAGCAATGATTCTTGAGTTTATAAGCTTGTGTCTTACTTGATGGATGCCAATGACAAACAAAACAAAGAAGAAAAATGTAGAGACTAATGGGATGTTTAAGAAAGGTAAATTGCCAAGGATAAAGGTAAATCCGGGTTAGATATAGGGAGCATGCAAATGTTGAAGAAGAAAAAAGTGCTAAAAATTTTGCTGCAATCAAGAAAGAGCTGACTAAAGTGACACTTATGTCCAGACCTGAAGGAGGTAAGGGTGGAAGTCATTAGTGATCCAAAGACACAGATGAGAGAAGAAGATCGCCTGAGGCAGGAACGTTTTCCAACAGTTGCAGCACAGAAGCTTGACTGGAAAGGATGGCAAGGAAAGTGGAATAAAGAGATTAGTGCCTGAGAGATACAGAATATCTAGGACCATTGTCGTCATGATGGAAATCGTGGCTTTCAATCTAAGTGAGATTTAAATGCTTAAATGGTTGAGATAAAAGAGATACATTTGGACTGTCTCTGAGTCGTTTGAACTAGAGTTCAGCTGAATGAACTAGCTAGCCTTAGTCTTTAAAAAAATGAACTAATTTTATGTTTTAAATTCATTTTATTATTTTTGTAATTTTATAAAATTAAAGTATACTTGCAGAATTTCCCTCCTTCCTGTTCTCCTTTCAACTATCTTCCTTTATCACTCCTTCTCATGTTTATGACCTCTAAAGAAAGACTGGCTCAAGCAACATCTCAGAAGACAGGGTAGAAATACCAGGAATTCTCCTATGGGACTATGTCTCTTAGAAATAGCAGAGAAGTCATGCCTCAGATCCCTCAGCAACATGACTGCCTAAACAAGACCTAAACAACAAAAATACCAATAGACATGTTAACATGGAAGAAGAAATCTCATGGGCCCCATTCCTAGATTGATGACTATGGACAGAGGGAGGTCCTCTACTTGTTTAGCCAATAGCAAATGGCCAGCCTCAAATTTATATCCATACATGCTACATTAATTTTATTTTTTATTTGTGTGTATGTTTGTGTATGCATGTGTGTCTGTGTGTGTGTGTGTGTGTGTGAGAGAGAGAGAGAGAGAGAGAGAGAGAGAGAGAGAGAGAGAGAAGATACATGTGTTTAGAAGAACAGTGAAGAACATAAGATATGTGGGAACTAGAGTTACAGGGGCTTATGAGCTGCCCAGTATGGGTTCTGGGAACTGAGGTCCTCTGAAAGTATAGAAAGCATGCTTAACTCCTGAGATATTTCCCCAACTCCTATTTAATTTTTATTTAGAATTTTGTTTATGTATACATGTGTGCATATGTCATGTATGGGGTTACCCACTGAGGATACCACTATGTACAAATTGAATGATCTCAGTGTTAGAAGAGGCAACAGTTAAAAGGGAAAAATCTCTCTCTCTTTCTATCTTTCTCTCTCCATTTCCCTTCAATGTTCATATACATGTTTCACTGATAACATCTCTCACTATCTCCTACATAGTCCCACATTGGAAATAAAGCCAAGTGACAGGAAGCTCTTTTATGTCCCCCACTTAGATTCTACAAAATCCATTTGTAATCAAAATAAATATTTCAATAAAAGAACAAACTGAAAATCACACCCCTCCTTAGCCCTCAACCCATTCTAAATATGGAAGTGTTTTTTGCAAATCTCTTGAGTTTCTGGTCCCACATGTGTTCTGCATTATCACCAGCTCCTTGGCAAATAGGACCATATTACTTGTGTATGATAGAATTTTAACTTTCCAGCTTGCTCTTCACCCAGGAGGCACATGGCCACAGAAGCAGAATGGAACGCATAGTTGTTAATGTTCACCTGCTGTAAACTGTTCCTTTCTCCAACAAGTAGCTGCATAGCTGTTGCAGTAATGTAGTACCCAGAGAATGGAACATACACTTTCTTTCTCAGATAACATGAATTGTATGGGTATAGGTTGCAATCCCAGGGTACTAAGCCAAGTTCAAAAGCAAAACAAATCCTGAAGTCATGATTGATATTTGATTACTTGACTCTCTTACCACTACTCATTTGAAGATGAAGTCGTTTCCAATTTAGAAAGTGGCTAGTTTTCTAAATTCTCTATTTGGTCCATTTTTTTGGAACTGTTTTCCTTGAGAAACAAGGTGACTTGAGGTGTTTAAATACCTGGAGCACTCCCAAAGAGCCTAGCCTAGAGTATAATTGAATGGCAGCCAATGTGTAGTTTCTCAGAGTAGCTGGTCAGAAGAATAACAGAAAGAAGGAGAAGGGTGAAGTAGTTTTCTTCACATCATCATTCAGAAAGATCCACTCATTGTCTTGAAATCAATGGTTGAATCTGATCTCATTCCCACTTCTTCAATTTAGATTTCTTTCCATTTAACCAGCAGTTCTGGTTCCAAATCCCCAGAGATTCAAGGCTCAGTATCACACCATGCTCCAGCTTTCCTCACAATAAAATGATCTATGTTTAACAAGACTACTCCTGCCCCCCAACTTTTCCTCTAAGCAAAACTCCTTCTGGCTTCAGAACACCTAGTTCTGATGTAATTTGGGAAAGAATGTGATCAAGCTATTTCCTCCCAATGAATGAATGGTTTAAACAACAGCTCTAGAAAAAAATGTAAAGAAAGAGGGAGAAGGAGAAGAGGAGGAGGAGGAGGAGGAGGAGGAGGAGGAGGAGGAGGGAACTTTTCTCCATGGCATGAAGTAAAGCAAATAAATATAAATGATAGCAGAGACT
This sequence comes from Mus minutoides, assembly GCA_902729485.2. Classification (NCBI taxonomy): domain Eukaryota; kingdom Metazoa; phylum Chordata; class Mammalia; order Rodentia; family Muridae; genus Mus; species Mus minutoides. Next base: position 50,928 of record LR753519.1, on the reverse strand, counting down.
AGGAAAATAGACCACATCAGAAAGAGTTTCTGCCAAGGACTAATTTCAGCTAGAAGAGGGGTTCTTAGGAAGGGATGTATAGGAGCAGTGAAACAAGATTTGAAATCAAATCTTGGGTACAAGATGGTCTATGATCTGTTCAAGAGAGCTTTCTCTTGTTATTCTCATAACTCTGAATAGCTCATCTCTCAAAGATCAAAAGCCCAGTCTTTTATTTACATATTGATCACTCATCACTCCAGGTTCCCTTTTGATTATTCCATGAATCCACACCCCATGACCCTAGCCCTGTGATTCTTTGAAAACTACAGAACTACAGCAAACACAATCACAGACAGTAAGATAGTTAGGTGAGACCCCACCCTGAAATCACCATTCCTACCTTGCCTAGGACTGCACCTAAACTCTTTCAGTCCCAGGCTGACCTTGAATTTAGGAATCTGCCTGCCTGTGTAAGCACAAATAATAAACTGAGCTGGGTGGGATCTTACACTGCCTAATCTCTTTCATCAATATCTTTCTGACAAGCTGGTTCATAGTGCCTCTGTTCCTTTAGGTCTGTGAAGCACCTTATAAGATTCATATTGCATTGTTAGATTGTGCAAAGTTGAGAAATTATATATATATTTATATTTGAGACAGGGTTTCTCTGTATAGCCATGGTTGTCCTGGAACTCACTCTTGTAGACCAGGCTGGCCTCAGAAATCTGCCTGCCTCTGCCTCCCAAGTGCTAGGATTAAAGGCGTGCACCACCACTGCCCAGCTGAAATTATATATTTTTGAACTCATGGTCATGTTTTGAGTGTTCTTTCCCACAGCATGAAGAATTATCCTGTAGGTCACAGCATTCTCCCGTTTTGCTGAGACACCCTTGCCTCCCAGACTCCTGCTGTCCCTGATTATCATGGAGTCATTAACCTTGGCAAAGAGAACATTCCTTGAAAGGGGAAATGTGAAAATATATACATTATTATACAAACAAGCAGTATGCTCACAGCAACCATGGACACTCATGGAAGCCCACCCCCTGTGGGTTCTGTTTCAGGGGCAGGAACCATGTCATTCTGTCCCTTACAGGACACTGCAAGTTTCCACAGGAATCAGTTCTAATAAATCCCAGCGCTTTCTGGGCTCTCTATGTCTGTCTGTATATCTGTCTGTCTGTCTGTCTATCTGTCTGTTTCTTAGTGTGTATGTGTATTTGTGTTATATATGCATGTGTATGTTCCTGTGCACATGGCAGAGGTAGGTGCTCTTGACTAATTGCATTCTTTTCATCTAGGTTGGCAGCTAGTAATTTCCAGCAATCTTACCCCACTCAAGGTTGGGGTTCACAGAAGGGGATTCACAGAAGGGGGCAGCCAGGCTTGTTGCATGTGTTCACGGTCCCACAGCAAACACTCTTACCAACTGAGCCCATTTTTCTCTAAGTTTGAGCTCATTCTGGGAGTTAAATTGTCAACAAAGATTCAAGAGAAACAGCAATGTTCTAGTAACAGGTTTCAGTTGCTATGGGGACTTGGAGGAGAATAATAGGTATAAATGGAAGTTTTATTTTTCAAAATCAGCGCTGGAAGTCTAAGATCCATTTATGATCATTTACATTCAATTTACTTTCTTGCTGCCTTTCATCGGATTTGACTAAAATAAGTTGTTTTAAAGGCAACTTATTGTGAGTGTCATAAGATAGAACATTACAATAACTTGTAGAAAGAGGATAATGCTTTTCACCAGTCTTTTATCATGTCTTGGTGACTTCAAGCTAGTGTTTACAACATTTTTCTTTCTAAGGAGAATATTACTTTTCAGTTTAGAAATGAATAGTAAGCCCTGGAAGTTTTAGTTCTATGAAGATAAATAAGAATGATGCCTGCCATGAAAAGCCAGAGTACTTACTGCTTCAAAAGAACAGTTATCTGAGCGATTGCTATAAAACAAGCCTAGAAGAATTTCAAAGGACAGTTGATTTATGGAACTCTGTGGCATAGTTTGAATTCCACAGCCTCCTAGCATACTTTTGCATTGAAGTCACTTCTCTCTCCCTTGTCTGGATTCCCATGCTGGATCCCAATCCTTGTCTTGAACTCACAAAATACCTCCACTGCAAGCCCAAAGGCCCTGTTCCTACTATAGCCCCTTAGTGACTTCGTAGAAAAATCCAGGATGCCAGGATATCCGTGGTGGAAGCATTGAGAACAGGTTTCAAACCAGAGCACTAAGATTCTAATTGAAAAAAAATGTTCCTTTCAATTTCCTAGGTATCTTTGCAGAAGTCCCAAACAAATGTATGTTAATGTTCACTCCTTTAAAACTTCCAAGTAATAGTCTCTTTCTGTGAAGCATAGTGGGGTAGGTTATACTTATTTGTATTTACTTCTTTTGCATTCACCTGGTGTCTTTATTTTCTTCCCTTAATTCCTGTTCCTATGAGCTCTGTGCCTCAGCTATGTATTGTCTCTGAAGATCAATAAATCCTTCGCACACAATAATGCCCACCCACTCCACCTCACTGGGGTCCTGTGATGTGTAATTAATTAATGTGTGTAAAGTGCAGAGGGAGCATGCAATGCAAGGCATCCTATAAACGAGAACAATCGTTATTAATAAGTGTTAGTACCCAAATGCCTCTAGATGTCAGCAAAACATCTTTTAAAAAATATAATTGGGCAGCCCATCTGGAAATGCCTCAGACTGTGCGGTCTATTACCATGTATGGAGACTGAGAAAAATACCATCAGGAGTGAGGCTGCTGTAGCCTTTCTCTGCAGAATGTTTAGTTTCAAATTGCAAACTTTGAATAAAAGTGAGCATTAGAATAGAGCTATATTGGATTCTTCCAGAAAATCAATGTTCAGCTTTGTGGGACTTAAAAAAAAAAAAAAAAAAGACAATTCCAGAAGGAAGGTCAGAAGGTCAGTGTTTTATCTCAAAAGAGCATTTGTTTTCCTCACTTATAAAGCAGCGGGTGTTGATAGTGAATGGAAAGGATGAGGGTACACACACACACACACACACACACACACACACACAAAACCTTTTCAGGTTTGAAATTGTGAATCCATAACACAGAGATCTAGGTGAGTGTACATGTGCTGAATCACACTAGCTTCCTTCCTTGATGGCAGTGTGAAAATAAAGATTCTGGCAATTTCCTCTCACATTGTTTGATGACATTTCAGACTTATTTTCCAAAGCAAATACTTGGGTTTGTAAGTGATCAGTTTTGATGCTTGTCTCAAGACCAGATGTTTCCTCTTCCTGTTTTCTGCTTATCCATCATTTTCTCTGAAGAGAAATATGAGATATAGAGAAAGAAGAAGAAAGATGAGACAGGGAAACATGGCAAGAGATGACCCAGATCCTGGATGCTGCCCGGTAGTTACATATAAAGGAAGTAACTCAAAGAAAGAACAGCTCATTAAAATTATCTTAATTAAGTTCAATACACCTTGGTTTTGTGGCTTAATACTAAAAAACAGCTTTCCACATACTTCTCAGGGAGATAAAAATTTTACTCCAAAATTCCCCAAAATGAATAAAAATATCATTTCCTCACACCATATTTAAAGCAAGCACCTTTTTAGAATGGGGAACAAAATACCCATGGAAGGAGTTACAGAGACAAAGTTCAGAGCTGAGATGGAAGGAAGGACCATCCAGAGACTGCCTCACCCAGGGATCCATCCCATATACAACCACCAAACCCAGACACTATTACATATGCCAGAAAGATTTTGCTGACAGGACCATAACATAGCTATCTTTTGTGAAGTTCTGCCAGTGCCTGGCAAATACAGAAGTGGATGCTCACAGTCATCTATTGGATGGAACTCAGGGCTCCCAGTGGAGGAGCTAGAGAAAGTACCCAAGGAGCTAAAGGGATCTGCAACCCTATAGGAGGAATAACAATATGAACTAAGCAGTACTCCCCAGAGCTTGTGTCTCTAGTTGCATATGTAGCAGAAGATGGCCTAGTCTGCCATCAATGGGAGGAGAGGCCCTTATTCTTGTGAAGATCACATGCCCCAGTACAGAGAAATGCCAGGGCCAGGAAGCAGGAGTGGGTGCATTGGGGAGCAGGGGGGAGGGTATAGGGGACTTTCGGGATAGCATTTGAAATGTAAACAAAGAAAATATCTAATTAAAAGAAAAAGAAGTTATATCTCTCTAAGTGGTTTAAGGAACTTCACATAAAACCAGAGACACTGAAACTTATAGAGGAGAAAGTGGGGAAAGCCTCGAAGATATGGGCACTGGGGAAAAATTCCTGAATAGAACAGCAATGGCTTATGCTGTAAGATCAAGAATTGACAAATGGGATGTAATAAAGTTGCAAAGCTTCTGTAATGCAAAAGATACTGTCAGACAAACAGGCCACCAACAGATTGGGAAAGGATCTTTACCAATCCTAAATCAGATAGAGGACTAATATCAAATATATATAAAGAATTCAAGAAGGCGGACAGTAGAAAATCAAATAACCCCATTAAAAAATGGGGCACCAAGCTAAAGAAAGAATTCTCAACTGAGGAATACCCAATGGTTCAGAAGCACCTGAAAAAATGTTCAACATCCTTAATCATCAGGAAAATGCAAATCAAAACAACATTGAGATTTTACCTCACACCAGTCAGAATGGCTAAGATAAAAAATTCAGGTGATAGCAGATGCTGGAGAGGATGTGGAGAAAGAGGAACACTCCTCCATTGTTGGTGGGATTGCAAGATTGCACAACCACTGTGGAAATCAGTCTGGTGGTTCCTCAGAAAATTGGACATAGTACTACTGGAGGATCCTGCAATACCTCATCTGGTCATATATCCAGCAGATGTTCCAACTGGTAATAAGGACACCTGCTCCACTATGTTCATAGCAGCCTTATTTATAATAGCCAGAAGTTGTAAAGAACCCAGGTGTCCCTCAAGAGAGGAATGGATACATAAAATGTGGTACATTTACACAATGGAGTACTACTCAGCTATTAAAAATAATTAATTTATGAAATTCCTAGGCAAATGGATGGATCTCGAGGGTATCATCCTCAGTGAGGTAACCCAATCACAAAAGAACTCACATAACATGTACTCACTGATATGTGGATATTAGCCCAGAAACTTAGACTACCCAAGATACAATTTGCAAAACACATGAAACTCAAGAAGAAGGAAGACCAAAGTGTGGACACTTTGCTCCTTCTTAGAATTAGGAAGGAAGCACACATTGAAGGAGTTACAGAGATCACGTGTGGAGGTGAGACAAAAGGATGGACCATCCAGTGAGTACTGTAGCCGGGTTCCATCCCATAACCAGCCACCAAACACAGACACTATTGAATAAGCCAAAAGATATTGCTGAAAGGGCCCTGATATAGCTGTCTCTTGTAATGCTATTCCAGTGCCTGGCAAACACAGAAGTGGATGCTCAGATTCAGCTATTAGATGGAACACAGGGTTCCCAAGGGAGGAGCTAGAGAAAGTACCCAAGGAGCTGAAGGGGTCTGCAACCCTATAGGTGGAAGAACAATATGAACTAACCAGTACCCCCAGAGCTCATGTCTCTAGCTGCATATGTAGCAGAAGATGGCCTAGCGGGCCATCATTGGGAACAGAGGCCCCTTGGTCATGCAAACTGTATACGCTCCAGTACAGGGGAACACCTGGGCCAAGATGTGGGAGTGGGTGGGTAGGGGAGCAGGGCCAGGGATGTGGGAGGGTATAGGGGTCTTTCAGGATAGAATTTGAAATGTAAATGAAGAAAATATATAATAAAAATTGGGAAAAAAATTACAAAAAGGTGGGGGGGGGAGGGCGGGGACAGAGCCTGAAGAACAAAGTTTCAGGTTGTCACACACACACCTTTGATAGTGTAAAATTTTGTTACTTCTCTATATGTTAATATAAATCCAACATATCTTTAGCGATTGTTTTAGATAATTTTTCTTCATTTTATTTATGACTACTTGTTTATATGTGCACTTCGTGTGTTATTATGCCTATGAAGGTCAGAAGAGGGCACCAGATTTCCTGGAATAGGAATTACAGATGGTTAAGCTAGCCCATGTGAGTGCTAGACCCAAACCTGGGTCTTCTGTGAGAGCAAGTGCTCCTAACAATTTAGCCATCTCTTTTGTCCCCAATGTCAACATATTTTCCAAAGTTATTGTACGTTGGTCACATTCTTTTTAAATAGCAAATTAAAGTGCATATACTTGGTAAGTGAGACAGAGTAAATACTTTATTTATTGAAATGCCATACACCTTATGAAATGTTATTTTAGGGTATACCTCAGGGGAACTCTGTTATGTGATGTTATAAGACTATATTTTGAAATGTGTCTCATGTTCTACAACCATAAATCTATGAAGTAAGTTATAAATTAGTCACAGTTATAGGATTGTCCAGATCACATTTTTCACAGTTTAACCTACCATACGATGTAATTACATAGTAATCAAGAAACCAAGAATCCGAAGTAAAAGAATCTTGAAGACCTCTCTGCTGCTGGCATTGCATGGTATGACGTCATTGTGTTTTCAGTCTCTGCCCATAGGGTGAGTTCAGACTATTTACTGCAAGTCATCAAGTTTATTCTATTGAAAAACAGCTAGGACTTTCAGCATTCTCTATAACTTTACCTCACATAGAGTGAGGGAGACATTTTAAAATACCTTCTTTGATCTATAGTCCTTGCTCAAATCCTGCTCATTCTCCTGTTCCCAATTACACCTCCACACCCAGGCCATCTCTGAGGACATGAGCTGCCTAGATCTAGTCAGGATCTGGTGTGTCTTTAGTCCCCTGATTTTTCACATTGCTCTGAAGTTCTGTGGCAGATCTCCGTCAGGGATTCTCATAGCTGTGGTTTTAAAGCCAATGACCTGGCTCCTGGCACACCAGACATAACTAAAAGCTGTTTTTTATTCCTTATTTTTCTGTTAGGGTTCAGCACTCAGTACCTGAGGTGGTTTTAGCCTCTTCTGCACTGCCTTCCTTGACATCCCTTCACTTACCTCGGTTTTTTGAACTTCAAACAATGAAAACAATCACAGAATAGCAGCAGCACAGAGGCTCTTTCCAGTGTCTCCAGTGTCTCCCCCTCTCTGCTCTGTGATAGGAAACAAAGGGCAGCTGAGAAGTCTGCAGTGAGCCATGCCTGGAGGACAGAGGCTCTCTCCTCATGACCAGGGATCCTTGGGGTCTCTTCTCAACTGGCTGTACTGGAAGCATTGCTAGAGCTACAGAATTTCTACTTTCTCAGCGCTTTATTTCTCTTCCTCCCGTAAGCCTTCTCATTCCCGATTTTATGCCAAGGATTACGCTCCGTGGCTGCATCAACTAAAAGAGTAATGGAAAGTTAGAGAGTTACTAATGATGCAAGTTTCCTGGGAGAACTTTAAAAGGCCCAGGGGACCGATTTACCAACCTTCCTCCTCTCAGTCATTAGGATCCTCCACCCCGCCCCTGTCCAACTCTCTGCAATTTGATTTAAAAATTATGTGACTATCAAAAACAACATAATAGAAAAGGAAGCCAAAAGATATCCTTAAAGGAGAGGGGAGTAGCTAGTTGCAGGAAAGCATGAACAAAGCAAAGGAATGCGGTTGAACATCTGCAAAAGGGCAAGGTGTAACCTGTTCAGTGACCTCTCTCATAGTTATGGCATCTCCCTCCCTCCCTCCGTCCCTCTGTCCCTCCGTCCCTCCGTCCCTCCCTCCCTCCCTCCCTCCCTCCCTCCCTCCCTCCCTCCCTCCCTCCCTCCCTCTGTCAGTCCCTCTCGTTAAAAATGGAGACACTCCAGGGCACTTAATACCATCTCTGTAGATCTTTCTCCAGTAGGTGTAAGTATTGAGAGCAACAGCACCTCGTGTCACCAGCTGGGGAAAGGGAGTGGCTGCCTCCGGGGAATCTGAGGCTAAAAAATCCACCACTAAGAAAAGGCAATAACAGAAGTGTGTAGCTGTCTAACCTGCCATATAAATGAAACAATCAAACAAGACAACAAAGGAAACTCCAGCAAGCACCAGAGGCAAGAGCAGTTGCTATAATATATCTCGGCTTCCGGGACTATTTTTAGTTTCTTCCCACCGCCTCCCACCTCCTTTGGAACAACAATAACAACAACAACAACAACAACAAAAAGCCCTCTAATTTAGATTAACTAGAGAAAACATTAAATAATTCAAGAGAAGCAGAGGCAGAGAGACAGAAAGTGGCACACACTTGAGTGGAATAAAATAAAACGATCCCTTACGACCTGCAGTGTATTCATAATCAATGAACATGGGAGGTTATTTTAGAATAGAGAAGAAGAGTTATTCCATTTGAACCAAGTACTATTTCAGATTTCATCAAAGACAATCTCCATGCCCTTTCTTCCTGCTCAAATACAGGACCCAAATATAGGCTATCTGCTTAGAGAAAGGATGTTCATGATTGAAAAGAATTCTCCCAGTCATTATTATTGGATAACAATTATAATTCCCCTCTATACAAGGTCCTTTAAATACTATACACAATGAACCAGTGGATTAAAAAATGCTTCCTGGAGTTGTTCTAAGAAAAGAGTCTGTAATCATTACTAAATTACTTTATCAACAACTTGCTTTGTGTACTTTTAATGTTCCTTGATTTAAGATCCAGTGGGGAGACTAGTAACTACATTCTCAATCAACTGTAATTCTTTGGATTCAGGAAAGATATTTATTTATTTACATCCCAAATGTTGCTCCCTCCCGGATCCCCCCCACTGAGTTCCTCCTTCATAACTCTTCTCCTTTGCTTTTGAGAGGGAAGACTCCAATATCCCCCTCCCTGGGGCATCAAGTCTCTGCAGGATTAGGTGCATCCTCTCCCACTGAAACAGAACAAGGCTACATATGTGTCAGCCTTTGTATGCTCTTTGGTTGGTGGTTTAGTCTCTAGGAGCTCCCAGGGGTCCAAGTTAGTTGACACTGTTGGTCTTCTTGTGGGGTTGCCATATCCTTGAGGGTCTTCAATCCTTCCTCTATCTCTTCCACAGGGGTCTCTGACCTCCATCCAATGATTATCTGTGGGTCTCTGTCTCTGTCTCTGTCTCTGTCTCTGTCTCTGTCTCTGTCAGATAGATGAGTAGAGCTTCTCAGAGGGTTGCTATGCTAGGCTCCTGTGTGCAAGTACAACAGCATCATTAAGAGTGTCAGAGATTGGTGCTTGCTCATGGGATGGGTCTCAAAATGGACCACTCACTGGTTGGTCATTCCCTCAGTCTCTTCTCCATCTTTGTCCCTGTGGTTTTTTTTTTTTGTTTGTTTGTTTGTTTGTTTTTTGGCAGGACCAATTTTGGATCAAACATCCTTGTGGGGTTACCATCTCCTTGAGGGTCTTTAATCCTTCCCCAAAATGCTTCAATAATGATGTGTAATACCATTTCACATTCATCCTGTAGAGAAATGCTGGACCCGAGCTTGCTAACCTAACTCATACCTGAGAATAAATCATATAAGAAGGAGCTTCCAAGTACAAACTGCACTAAAGGAGCAAAGAATGATGGGTAAACATTTATGCATTCTCATCACTGTCACTGTAGAGTTTTGTCATATCCATTCACTCCTTGAACACTTTAAGATGTTAGTTAGATTCTCATTCATATAGCCATGCCAATATATACCCTAATGAGTGCACCATGCACTTTATCATAACCAATAGGTCCAGAAGTGGTGTATATGTACATGTATATGTGTGTGCATGCTGGTATGTGTGTGTGAGTATGTGTTGTGTGTATGTGTGTCTGCATGTGTATATATGAGTGTGCATGCATACTTTTGCATGTGACTATGTACCTGTGTGTGTATGTGAGTAGGAGTGTCCATGCATGTACATATATATGCCTCTGTGTGTGTATGTGTGTGTGTGATGCTCAGATACAAATGCTGGTGACTGCTAAGTACAGAATCATACCGTGGTCCTATGCTTAGTGTTGTAGGTAATGAAGACACTGAGGCAGGTATAAAGGCAGCTAGAACGTGAAGGGAAGAGACTTATCTTTCAAGAGTGAGTACCAAATTTAAACATCACTTGATTTAAAATTCATTCTAGTCTTGATAGCACACTTATCAGTTCCTATAATGCTCCCCTGTCAAACTTGGGCCATTTATGATGTAGTGGGATTCTAGTCTAAGGTGCAGTGGGATAGCGTATTAGAGAGAATGAGACTGATGTGCTATTTGCCTCAAACAGGATATCTACATCGCCACTCGGAGCCTGGGTAAAACCACAAGAGAGGGTGGATGGCTTGTGAGATGGGGAGGAGTGAATTCACTACAATCATGAACATAGAGAAGCTGAGGAATTCCTCCATGGGACCTGAAAAGTGGGTGGACAGTGAGGATCATGAAGGTAGGAGAGTCATGGAAGAGCTGAGGAAGTGATAGGACAGTAAGAGAGGGTTGTGGAGGATGGATATGGTCACAGTGCATTATAAGCACACAATGTCAAAGATGTAAAAGAAGAAAACACACACACACACACACACACACACACACACACACAGAGAGAGTCTCAATTTCAGGTATTCATCAATACTTCTTCATAGGAGATGGGAGACAAAGTGGAAGATAATCTAGCATCTAGGATGTGACCAAAGGGAGATGTGGGAAGCTGTGAGCAGTAACCGCAGCGATGTGTGGACTAGGGAATCCCAAGGCAACAGAAGTGGAGGCGGGGTGGTTTGGCGTTCAGGGGAACAGCCACACCCTGCCAATTATCTGATTCTCAATCTTCTGGTTTCTCAGATAGATTCTGCTTTGAAATCAGAGCAGGGAACAAAGTTCTCCATTTCTAAAACCCTCCTCTAGAAAGCCTTCTTGGTGCCCTGTCAATAAAATCCTGAATAGCAAAAGCCCAGTTAGCTTGTAAAGAGTATCCTGCTCTATTCTCCAAAGTTCCACAGATATTTGAACCACGCACACATCCAGGATCTCATTCAGCTTACAGACTCATCCTGCCTACCTTTCTCTGCTAGAAGCCTATTGTCTTGAGATGCCTAATTGTCATACTCTAGTTCTAGAACCATTGCTACAGAAATCCTGATGTTTGCTCAAGAAAGGTCTGGATCATGTGACTATCACCTTCAGATGCAACAGAAGAACACATCTTTCTTTTTCTGTTAAAAAGGCCAGGGTATTTTATGACAACATGCCCTTCATACCAAATAAAAAGTGTCTAGGCTCTTTTTAGATGTGTTAGGACAGAGCCTATTCTCGTGACCTACATTTGGGAACAAGTTCCACTACTAGCAGACACCCAACACTCCAGAGCCCTTCGTGTCCATTGTATCTATCCCCAGCCAAGTTTTCATTCTGGGCTCTCCCAGGGCTGAGCCGCATGCTCCATGGTGTCCTTCATGTTTTGACAGAAGCCCTTAGAAATGATGTTATTGCTGGTTAATGATCTGTAAATGTGTCAGAATGATGCCACCTAGTGCCATGGACGCCACCCCCTACCCCCTTGTGAAGTCACACTGGCTGCAGCACAGCAAGCCAGAATATAATTAGTGTTAATTTGGTTCTTCACTGAATGATGACTGCACAGCATTTCAAGGTTTCTTCCCTGCTCATTTGGGAGATTTAAGGAGGGAAACACATTTAGGGTTGTAAGGCAGAGACACATAAAGAAAGGGACACCACTTTTCGGTCCATTTGGATCTTATTTTCTTCAAGAAGATCAATAAATTTTAATAGAATAAGTAACCCACCAGTTTTCCTTCTGATCAAAGAGAAAAGTAGCTGAGGCTCCCCAGTGCTGTGTCCACATTTCCCCAGAGATTTATGAGAAAGCCACACTAAATTCTGCAGTATACATTGTTTAATATGCTTAATGCTATATGTAAATGAGCACACATACATGACCCCAGTGAATGGAACTTGCTAGCAAGAGCCTGTCTAAACAATAACATAGCAAGTGAGAGAGGAAGACACCTAATGCTCTCCGTGGCTTCCACACATGTCTGTGTATACCAGATATATAAAAGCCATGTGTCCATATGAGGCTTTCCCCTTATCCTGACACTTTTAGTTTTTTAACCTTACTCCTGGACCTACCCTACATTTTCATCAAGAATATTCTTATTTCATGGTAATATCTCAGTTTAGAAAAGCATTATTGGTTTCCTCTCATGACCATTCTCAGTCCTGGTCTGTGTCTTTGGTGGTGCTCCAAGGCATTTCCATATGATATTACACAAAATCAGAATAAAATAAGTATAAAATAAGAATATTTGTCCTTTACCCCAAAAGACAACAGGTTTTGAAAATTTTGAAGTGTCCTGATTATCACATTTTCAGTTGTAGTCTAGCTCACAGTATCGCTCAATCAGTGTTTACAAAGGTCAAACATTTTTCCTCATTCTTATCTGGATTTTTCTCTCTCGACAGGACACATAGAGTAGTTTCTTTGAGCTTGTATTATTATCAAATTTTAGGAGGTCCAAGTGCATCCTCTTAGGATTTCAGCCTCAAGTCCTGGGATTCCCATGAAAGAATACGTGTAAAGCTAAGCATTAAAAAATCTTGATCCATTGCATATCATCATTTAGTTGTGTTTAGCTTTAGGCTTTTTGTGTGATGTGTGCCTTTGAAGCTTGTTAAATGAATATAATAGTCCAGTATCAATATGAGCTAGCTGGATTTAGAGGAAATGGGCAACAATTACTAAAAAGCCACTTACCCAAAAATCATTATGAGCTGGATATTCTACCCTTGTCTTCCAAGTGGACTCACGAGACATACAGATTCTACATTTAAAACATTCTTTAATACATTTAAAAGCCATTCTACTTTTAAAAACAGTGGCTGTGACTTGAGCACAAATACTTCTACAAAACCTATCTGAAGTCTTCTTGGAAACCCACTCCCAGAAGGAGGGGTGCACAGACTAGTACACATCACATATTACCCCACCTATTTTAGAATAGAGAATTCAGTCAAAAATTTTACTACTGTAATATTGAGGAGTTCTGATTGACTGTGCAATGAAAGCACCTGGAAGTCAGGAAACAATAGCAAGTACCAGCTAGAGTCATGCTGGATATACATGGTAGCCCTTGATAACCATACTGGATCACCTATGGAATGGGAAGCATGTGAAAAGCAAAACCTGTGTTCAGATGCTGGGCTTGTAGTTTTACATTGTAATCAATTATCTTTAAAAAATGAAGGGATAAAAGCCACTCTTTGGTAGGTGTAACCTATACAAGGTGAAAACTGTACAAGTCAAAATCTAACTCCACAGCTTCTGGCTTTTGGTTTCCTCCTTAGATGGTCTTTTTCTACGCTACTACCATCACTATTATATTGTACATATCTTGTCTTTAAGATCTCTTTAGTTTCCACATCAGTTGGTTGTTTTGGAATATGAGATCTATGGGGATGATAATATGCATATGAGGTCTGGAACTGTTGACTACCACATGTGGATACAGTGATGCACCCCTCTGTTCCTGCATTGCTCTTAGTTCTTAACAGTAAAATAGTTAAGTGTCTCAAGAAAATACCCTGAGTTCTTAACAGCACAGACAGGATACTAATCAGAGGTCACAGAAAGCCACTTGTCAGTTGATGGAAACACTAATCACTATAATAATCAACAAGAGGCATAATACTGGAGGTTAGGCATAATCTGTTGATGACTGGCAAGAAGCAGGTTTCAAAGAAGGCATCGGAAGAGATGCTCTTGCTCTTCAGTTTTGTGCAGTCTCATGCATGTTCTGGATCCTCTGAAACAGTAAGCCAGCCCTGATTATGTGTTGTTTCATAGAAGTGTTGCCTTGGTCACGGTGTCTCTACACAGCCATGGAAACCCTAAGACAGACATGTATCTAATTACTTTCTAAGTGTTCTGTGGATTTGGTGTAAATTATGGATTATAATCAGTACTTCTTTTAAAGCCCTTTCCAAAAATTCCCATGACCAGTGGAACCTCAGAAATAACAAAGTAATGATAAGATTCCAGGTTAGAGGAAGGGAAATGGGATTGGGGAATGCACCTACCCACTGGCCCTGCCCTAGCTTTGTGAACTTGAACCTGCTGTGAATTTCCCAAGCTTCTCATTTCCGCATATGTAAATTGTAAGAAGTAATAACAGACAATAATATCAATGTTATAATATTGAAGTGATAATCAGGTATGAATGAAGTACCTCTTTCAATGCCTTACCTACAAAGTTACTTTGAAATAATGGAATTTCACCACCCATGCTTTGAGAGTAAGTTAAAATGCATACTGAATAGCTAATAACTTTTTAAGAGAACAGATTGTAAGTATGTGCTCTCTGACAATTTCAAAAAATAAATTTTCTTAGTAGCTCATATTAACTATCACAGCTTCATGTATATAATGTGTTCCACGTGCTTTGTGAAGGAGTGAGGAATATGAAATTTATTTCAATATTAAGCCCTGCAAGGTAGAGACAGAACAAAACTAGATTATAACATGAGTGATTAGGTTCTATCTGACTGTAGTAATCTCTTGGAAGTTACTGAACCCATCACATAACAACAACAACAACAACAACAACACAAATAATTAAATAAATAAATGAATAAATAAACAACAAACAAGTAAATGGTATGCCTTTCTGAGATGTTGCTATTTTACCACATACACCATAGAGGGTTAAAAGGGCAGAGGGGTTATTAGCATTACTAAATGGGCTGTCATTTGGCTGGCCCTTTAGCCTGGCTAGCCAATCATTTGGGGCACGGGAACAATAATGTCTCAAATTGCTTTAATCCACTGATAGAATCATCCAGCTTCTCCAAGCACCTGGCTTATTCCCAGGATGATGCTTATGAAGCCAGTCACCCTGGAACACTTTATTGTTCTCATCTACATGAGGGACTAATGCTCCTACAGCCATTGACATAGCAGGATACCAAGACACTGAGAAAGCAAGTGACAGATTTAAATGCCATTGTAGGATATCAACAGCCTTGCCATTGAGCTTTACAGAGACTTTGCCCTGTGCAATTTCTAAGACTGTAGGGTGATTTATATTTAAGCATTTATGCATAGGTCAGCATAGTGCATATCTAGTACATAAACACTAGTCCAGAAATACTAAGCAGAGGCTCGGTGTTCTAATAATGAAGAATTATTATCCTTTAGAGTCTGACTTCCCAGTCTCCAGTAAGCACTGGTATGCACTAGATGAGTGATCTTCAACAATGTTATCCCCTCTGCCTCAGTTTCTTCAGATGTAGAAGTGAATGTCATGAAGCTGCTAAGTTCCTAGCAATGCTGAGAATCAAGGCAAAGCATCTGATATGGAGCGCTCAGAGACCATCTGTTACCATGGTCACCGAAAGGTCTTTTCCACTCTGCACTTTTTCTTTTATAAAAATTGAAAATAAATTGGATGAAAAGTTCACAAGATAAATAAACCAAATATATGTGTAATAACTGTTAATATCTGAAACTTCTCCTTCTGCGTACAGTGTCAACAGTTATTGTTTTAATGTGACTATTGTCAGAATAGTCTCAACCAAGTGCTCAAGATCTATTATCATATTTACAACCATAAGCTTTAGAAGGAAGCTCCCTCTAAGGTGATATCACACTCATAAAGAGTGACTTTCAACTGCCTTGTGACAAATCAAAGCCACTTTCAAAAAACAGAAATACAAAACAGGAGAAAAGTGGAAGTCCATCAAACTACTTGGAATCTTCATTTGTTGCTGGAAATGGTGAGTCAAATGAGCTCTTGTATTGTGTTCTGATATCACTGATTTCTGTGAACATCCTGGGATTTTCCATGTAAGTTCATCATAAGTCATTCCTTGTGTCAATAAAACCTATAGCCCACTATCTGATAGGTAATGGATAGCACATTTCACAATTTTAAATTTTGTCTCTGTCTTGTTACAGCCAATGGGGTTAATAGAACTAGACTTTCCAGAAAGATGGAAAACTTAGTTCCAATTTGTCTTGGAATGTGTAAAGGGAGCATCCTTTTTGTTCTTACAAATTGTTGTTATTATGCTTGAAAAAAGAATCTAAAAAATATATATTAAGTAGAAAGAAAGCTCTATATATTCATTCCAAATAACTCAATAACTGAAATATCATTTTGTCCATGATTCATACATCTCCATACTTCAATTTATGTAGATAGGCAGTAGGCCTATACATTAATTAAATAAAATTTAAATCAACCTTGTACATTAGTTATCCAATGTCTGTACACTTTTACCATGACTAACCATTTTTTAACACCCCTTTCACATTTCAAAATAGCCTGTGAGGCTTCTCTAAGAATTAAATAAAATAATAAGCAGAAAGTTTCTTTCCATGACAGTCTTCACCTAGAAAACTAGTCCATTACCTGTAGTGATTTCAAGCACATAATGGAGGGCTTCCATATACTTATTTCTATTCAAAATAATCTTCACAATCCAAAAATTTAATTAAGCCTGTATCCTTCTAGGTTTTACCACTGACATTGTGCAGAATGAGCAGATGCCTTTGCCTGCATTCGTTGGCAGCAATCTTAGAACAGGTCTCAGGATATTTGGAAACAGAGACAGTGTTGGGAATGAATTGAGAAAGCGATATGTGTTGTGATGTTTGAGAAGAAAGTTGGATCAGAGTAAGAAGAAAGAATGGATGGTGTAGGGACCACTGAAATAGAGTGGCACTACTGAAACTATAAAGTTAATAAATTCAGCTCCTGCCTGGCAGTGGTGGCTCGTGCCTTTAATGCCAGCACTTGGGAGGCAGAGGCAGGCAGATTTCTGAGTTCAAGGCCAGCCTGGTCTACAGAGTGAGTTCCAGGACAGCCAGCACTATACAGAGAAAACCTGTCTCAAAAAACAAAATAAACAACAACAACAACAACAACAACAACAAACAACACCATAAATTCAGCTCCTTCTCCTTCAACAACAATTAAAAGGATTTTATAGGGAGTCCCTTGTATGCCCTAGCCAGAGAGGTGTCATTCCATAGCTGCTGAGTTGGCCTTGTTGCCAGGTAGTTTCTCTGTACAATAAATAAGGATGGCTCTGAAAATACCAGGGCCTCCTGACCTATGAAAAATGATTTAATTATTTTTATTAATACTAATTGTAAAAGGGGGGGCAAGGACTCCTATTTTCTGGAACAAATGCCATTCCTTCAATCTAATGTGCACAGGATACTTGGAAACAGAAACAGTGTGGCACACGAGGTTCTATAATTGGTCCAGCATTGTCCAGTTGCTTTGATGAGATTGGAGAAAAGAGGCAATGACTAGTGATTGATAAAGTCACCAGAGCTGCACTGTCAGGAAAGTCTACATGATGGAGCATCTAACTCTAGGCTTCTCTATCTCTCTCTCCCTCTCTACCTCTCTCTATCTCTCTATCTCCCTACCTACCTCTATCTCCCTACCTACCTCTCTCTATCTCTCTCTATCTCCCTACCTACCTCTCTCTATCTCTCTCTATCTCCCTACCTACCTCTCTCTA
>LR753519.1:0-33347 GCA_902729485.2 Mus minutoides | reverse complement strand
TCTCTATCTCCCTACCTACCTCTCTCTATCTCCCTACCTACCTCTCTCTACCTCTCTCTATCTCCCTACCTACCTCTCTCTACCTCTCTCTATCTCCCTACCTACCTCTCTCTATCTCCCTACCTACCTCTCTCTACCTATCTCTCTCTATCTCCCTATCTACCTCTCTCTATCTCTCTCTATCTCCCTACATACTACCTCTCTCTATCTCTATCTCCCTACCTACCTCTCTCTCTATCTCTCTCTATCTGCCTACCTACCTCTCTCTATCTCTGGTGGGGATAGACCAGCACATGCTGGTCTCAGCCAGCACAGATTTCTGATCTGAGTGGTGTGTGAAAGGATCAAGGAGCCTTCCAAGTACTGAGAAAACAGAGCTGCCTCAGAGGCTCAGGGAAGCAAGGCAGGATCTGGGATTGAGTATGTGGCAGAGCTGGACTGCTGACTGACATGACACTAGCAGACCTCTGCTGCCACCCAAGGGATGCCACCCACTGGGACAATTGAAATAGTGTTGGTGTAAGAAGCTGGAGAAGCACAGCAGCCAAAGTCGGGTGCATCAGTAGAGCAAGCCTTCATTTTAGAATCCATGGAGTTGCTGCCATGTGGCCTCAGATGAGCGGCATCACTGCTGTGGGCATTTCTAGCTTTGAACTCCATGGTTCCTGACTAACAACAGGATTCTCTGTGAATTCAGATGGCTTTTCCTGTGCAAGTTTTTGCTTCTAGTGGAGGGGTCTCCCTCATGCTCTGGAAGCAGCTAGGAAGTTCAGATTTCTACTGGTTTGAACCAAAATGGCTCAGTCCAATCCAGCAAGCACTTCCTAAGATTCCTGGGTCAAAGGCAAGCCACCATCCTCTTTCATGTGGATAGTTACAGCAGCTTTCTGATCAGGCTTTGTGATCAATACAGTAACTCACAGAGCAAAAGAACCAAGAGGCAAAGAGACTGCTGGAGTCCTGTAGGACTCCAAGAGGCAGGTTCTTTATCGCCAGCACCACAAATACACAGCTCATGTGTGCACTCTGCCTCCACAGACCTTTGTGGGCCTAACTTCTCCCCCAAGCGATGTCGCTGGTGTTTTGTTTTGTTTTGTTTTTTGTTGTTTTGTTTTTTTCGTTTTGTTTTTTTGTTTTGTTTTTCGAGACAGGGTTTCTCTGTGTAGCCCTGGCTGCCCTGGAAATCACGTTGAAGACCAGGCTGGCCTCGAACTCAGAAATATACCTGCCTCTGCCTCCAGAGTGCTGGGATTAAAGGTGTGTGCCACCATGCTTGGGTTTTTTTTTTTTTTCTTTTTTCTTTTTTCTTTTTTCTTTTTTCTTTTTCTTTTTTTTTTCCTAGATAGGGTTTCTCTGTGTAGCCCTGGCTGTCCTGGAACTCACTCAGAAATCCGCCTGCCTCTGCCTCCCAATATTTATTTGTTTATTTTATACATATGAGTACACCACCATTGCTTTCTTCAGACACACCAGAAAGAGAGCATCAGAACCATTACAGATGGTTGTGAGCCACCATGTGGTTGCTGGTAATTGAACTCAGGATCTCTGGAAGAGCAGCTGGTGCTCTTAACTGCTGAGGCATCTCTCCATCCCCATAACTGGGTTTTTTGTTTGTTTGTTTGTTTCCAACTATTATTAGATATTTTCTTCATTTACATTTCAAGTGTTATCCAGAAAGTTCCCTATACCCCCCCTCCCGGCCCTGCTCCCCTACCCACCCGCTCCCACATCTTGGCCCTGGCGTTCTCCATGTACTGGGGCATATAAAGTCTGCATGACCAAGGGTCCTCTCTTCCCAATGATGGCCAACTAGGCCATCCTCTTCTATATATGCAGCTAGAGACATGAGCTCAGGGGGTACTAGTTAGTTCATGTTATTCTTCCACCTATAGGGTTGAAGACCCCTTCAGCCCCTTGGGTACTTTCTCTAGCTTCTTCTTTGGGAACCCTGTGTTCCATCTAATAGCTGACTGTGAGCTTCCACCTCCATGTTTGCCAGGCATTGGTATAGTCTCCCACGAGACAGCTATATCCGGGTCCTTTCAGCACTATCTTGCTGGCATCTGCTATAGTCATAACTGGGTTTTTAAGAAAGCCAAATTCTCACTACAAGTGCTTGCAAGTGTCCATTTAGACCATCAGCACCCATGGAAAAGCTGTATGTGGCAGATAGAGGGTGCCCATATTCCCTCGCTCTGGTGAGACAGAGACAAGCTGATTCCTGGAGATCACTCCTCAGTCTAGTCAAAAGGGTAGGATCCAGTTTCAATCAATCCCAGCCCTTCATTCTCACTCCCCTTGCCTCCTCTATTCTCTTCACAGTATTTATCACAGATCTCAAGAGATTTGTTTATCCTTCACCCATCCACGTACAACACACAGATACACATACCACCATGAGCTTGAGGGCAGGAAGGCCTGTTGCTAAAGGTCGATTCAGATTGGGCCTTCGAGGCCTAAGAGGCCTCCTGGGGAAGAAATTGCCTGCAGCAGTTTAGAGGCTCTCAAGCCTTAAGGTGTTAAGAAGAGGCAGGACAGCAGGGAGTCAGGTGGCACAGGCCTTAATCACAGCACTCTGGAGGCAGAGGCAGTCAGAGTTCTGAGTTCGAGGCCAGCCTGGTGAAGGAGATAGGGATGAGGGAGATAGAGATAGAGGGGAGAGATTGGCAGACAGGCAGGCAGACAGGGGTAGACAGATGGACAGACAGACAGGGGTAGACAGGGAGAGACAGGTACAGACAGGACCGGACGCGGACAGAAGGACAGACTGACAAGGACCGATGGACACGGCCGGATGCGGACGGATGGACAGATTGACGGACGGACCTATGGACGCGGACGACGGACCTATGGACACGGATGGGTAGGCAGCCAGAGATAGGAAGGTGGGTGAGTATGGGTAGTTATGATGTCTTTATTCGCCAGGCAGCCACTTTTTATAGTGGTCAGGGCCAGTTGGAAAGGGTTTATTTTCCTTCAGGTTAGAAAGCAGGTCAGGTTTTTTTTTTTTTTTTTTTTAATTCTCCTGCAGGTCAGAAAGCAGGAGCCATGGAGGGATGCTACTAACTGCTCAGGGACAGCACCACCCACAATTTGCCCTCCCCATTTGATCACTAATTGAGAAAATGCTTTAGAGCTTGATCCACGGAGACATTTCCTAAAGGGAGGCTCCTTTCTCTATGATAACTCCAGCTTGTGTCAAGTTGATAAACAAAACCAGCCAATGCTTTACAAGAATTTTTGACACGGCATAAAAAACGGATATGTAACTTATACCTAGTGTTCACTCTTAGCCCCTTCTCATGGTTACTCCCTGATTCCCATCCCTCACCTTGGCTTAGGTCCATTCAACTTTATTGTCTTTTATCTTTGGGCTCTCATGACAAAGAAATTACTCATATAGCTGTGCTGATTCAGCTGATATTTCACTGGGGTGATCCCATGGGAGGACAATAGAATGGAAGGGATTTTTTTTTTCTCTTGGACTTAGCCTCCAGCTTATATAGTAGCTGCAGTTGATTAAAGGCTTCCTGTTTTAATCAGATACTCCTAATACCTGCCAGGTATTCAGCCATCCGAGCTCCCGAAAGACTGACGATGTGTCAGTGTCCTTAAGCACAGTGTGGCATTCTAGAAAAATCAAAAGACTGAAGGTCCAAGAGGACACTTTTGCGAGGATGCTGACGTGTCCCTTAGAGCATTTTAAAGGAGTGTACTTTGTTAGGTTGCAGAGGCTGTGAGGGCATCTTTGGGCCCTTCATGAATGGGTCTCCAGAAATGTCAATGTGATTTCTTGATCATGACTTTAGCCCTGGGAGTGGATCTCAGGAAGCCAGTAAAGAAGCAAGAGGAACCAAAACAGAAAACTGGACATAGTACTACCGAAAGATCCAGCAATATCTCTACTGGGCATATACCCAGAAGATATTCCAACTGGTCATGTTCATAGCAGCCTTATTTATAATAGCCAGAAGCTAGAACGAACCCAGATGTCCCTCAACAGAGGAATGGATACAGAAAATGTGGTACATTTACACAATGGAGTACTACTCAGCTATTAAAAACAATGAATTTATGAAATTCTTGGGCAAATGATATCTGGAGGATACCCAATCACAAAAGAAGTCACTTAATATGCACTCACTGATAAGCAGATATTAGACCAGAAACCAAGAATACCCAAGATACAATTTCCAAAACACAAGAAAATCAAGATAGAACCCCAGGAGCTGAAGGGGTCTGCAACCCTAGAAGAAGATCAACAATATGAACTAACCAGAACCCCCAGAACTCATGTCTCTAGCTCCATATGTAGCAGAAGATGGCCTAGTCAGTCATCATTGGGAAGAGAGGCCCCTTGGTACTGCAATCTTTATATGCCCCAATACAGGGGAACGCCAGGGCCAAGAAGTGGGAGTGGGTGGACAGGGGAGCAGGGAGCGGGGAGGGGACTTTCAGAATAGCATTTGAAATGTAAATTAAGAAAATATCTAATGAAAAAATTGGAAGAAAAAAAAAGAAAGACCAACGCATGGATACTTCATTTCTCCCTATATTAGGGATAAAAATATACATGAAAGGAGGTGCAGAGACAAAGTTTGTAGCTAAAATGAAAAGATGGATCATCCAGAGAGTGCCCCACCCGGGTAATCAGCCACCAAATGCAGACACTACTGCATACACCAGCAGGATATTGCTGAAAGGACTCTGATATAGCTGTCTCCTGTGAGGCTTTGACAGTCCCTGACAAATACAGAAGTGGATGCTCACAATCATCTATAGGGCAGAACACAGGGTCCCCAATGTAGGAGATATAGAGAGTACCCAAGAGCTCTAGGGGTCTGCAACCCTATAGATGGAACAAAAATATGAAATAATCAGAACCCCCAGAGCTCCTGTCTCTAGCTGCATATGTATTAGAAGATGGCCTAGTTGGCCATTATTGGGGAAGAAAGGCCCTTGGTCTAGCAATGTTTATATGCCCCAGTATAGGGGAATGCCAGGGCCAAGTAGTGTGCTACAGACCCTCTGGATCCCTTATCTGCGTGGGTCGAGTTCTCTTGAGGAAGTGGGCAAAGATTCGGCGAGTGACAAACAGACACTACAGGAAGAAGCGTGGATCTGAATGTAATTTGTCAAATTGACCATCAGACTTTTATACAGAAGAAAATGGGGAAGTTAGGTGACACACCAGCAAGATAACAAAACAGTAATGCAAGTGGGGAAGGACTGGCAAGAACCAACTGGGATAAGATTCAAGGTTAACAACTGGGATCAAAAACAATTCCACCTGAGGTCAGCTTAAACTTAGGAGCTGGGGGCAAGGGCTTCATGCCCTTGTCATAGTCCACCTTCCCCCTAAACCATTGTAAATACTTGTATCTGGGTGTAACTCAGCTAGCTATAGTTCTAAGTATCTAGTCTGGTTCCTTCTCAGGTCGCACACTTCCTTATTCCCCGGTAGTGGTGAATTCCTGTGTGGGGCAGTGACTTAGCTATACATGCTCAAGGTTGGATCAAGGACTGCCTAGAATCTAACTTGGCTATATGTTAAAATATGAATCTTTAGGAACACTTATAATGAAGCAATATTAGGGGAAAGCACACAGATCTGTTTACCAACTAAAGCAAGGACATTGGAGCATTCTTTATACAGGATGCCACAATTCCAGGAGACTAAGTTTCTGTGAGCTTTTTGCCTAGGGACTGTGCCCAGACTTTCCATCCTGTCAGGGGGTCACTACTGGAGTGGATGTAGCAGTAGTGGGTGTGGGTGGGTAGGGGAGCAGGGCGGGGGGGAGGGTATAGGGGATTTATGGGATAACACTTGAATTGTAAATGAAGACATTCTCTAATAATAAATAAATAAATAAATAAGAAAAAACATCTTCCTGGGTAGATTTCCTTGGCTCCAAACTCAACAGTAATATTTGAAGACTAACTATATGTTTGAAGACAGCTTATTTAGCTGCTGGAATATGGAGTTAGGGATAAGAAAATGTTAGCTTAGAACAAATTCTCAAAAGATTGGGCAGCTGAGAGCAAAGCCCACTTCCTCTGTAAGGTTTCTCCTCTACATGCTCCCTTAATGGCATTTTTAAGTGCTGATTTGTGTTGAGATTGTGGAAGCTATTCAGGGATAGGAGGATCCAAGAGCCTGATGGATGTACTTGTTAAGCAAGTCCTACTGTATCCATTCATAGCTCACAGGGACATTTATTAGGAGAAATAACTGTTTTAATTCCAAAGAATTAAGAGTGGTATGTTTATGATCCCTATATTAGTGTTTCCAACATGTATACTCTTAACTAGAGTAACTTTCTCAAAATATATCATCTATAAAAATATAAACATTTTGAAAAATACTACCTTTTCTACTTCAGGTATTGCACATATATGCAGACAGGTAATTTTTACTGAGCAGATTGTACTTATGTAGCTGTCAATAAGTTGAGTATCTGGGCATCATGATTTGCCTCTGTATTTCCTGAATTGTGGTAGATATTTGAAGGGGAAAATGGAACTTTAGAATGTAATATCTCACCTCAAGGAGCTCAGTTGACTTTGGGGTGACAAGAAGTAATATGTATGGAGACAGAAACAGAGGAACAGTCTTCATATCTTTACTGGCTATTTTATAACTTCAACTTATCTGCCTCAAACTGACTCAGTTAATATCTTATAATGATACTGAGTGACATATTCCATGTTTTCTTTGCTCACCTGTTATTTTTTTTTTTAATAGTAAGAAGGAATGAGTAGTGTTAAGCATGTGCCTACAAAGGCCAGTCTTCTGTCTAAACTTTGGGTCCCCTAATTCCTATGAGAAAAATGATGTCTCTTCCTCACAAATGTATTTTTTTCTTGATTATAAAATGAAGCATTAACAACAGAAGCTATCTTGCTTTTTGCTACAGGGATTTATCTCAAAATGCCAAATGCTGCTTCTGTGCCCAGTAAAAAGTAAATACTTAGCTGTTCTTCATACTACCCATTCCTTCCAATTGGATTCCTTCTCATGCACTTCATCTAATGGTGGCTTCAGGGAGCTTTGGGCAAATTCTCCTGGTTGTGCCTGTTGTTCTAGATGTTTCAATTCGTCCTCCAGCTGAAATGAGAATGTTGGTGCTGTGTGTCACAGTTTGGTCAGTATTTCCCTTCAGGACTCAGTAGGTATTATTCCATAGGCTTCAGCATTTGTTGTTACTTTTAGAAAATCTACAATCTTATTTATATTACCAAGTTATCTATATATTTTTCTTCTGATACTCTTTAAATATTTTCCCTAGCATTTGATGATCTAAATTTTTATTATAATGTTTCTAGTTGTCAGTTCATTGTTATTTATCTTGTTTGGGACTTGGAGATACTTGAATTTACTCTAATTTTGAAAAGTCTGTTTGATTAATCAGTTCTCTGCCATTCCCATAATTTTCAGTTGAGAGAACTCTTATTGGACACTTGTGAGACATTTGGTCCTTTTTTGCCTCTGTTTCAATTTGTTGTTTTCTGTCCCATTCCTCACCTGGATTCTGGGTTAATGAGATGTGTTTATGCTCACTCAAGTGATTCTAATATAGGTCTAGTTTTCTATATTGGATATATTTCATTGAATGTATGTGTGTACACACACAGAAGCAGAGAGTGCATGCACACACACACACACACACATATACACACACACACACACATATACACACACAGGTGCCTACATCCATCCATACATACACATGTGTATAATTTTTTATCATTTCTCATATATTTTAATTTAGTTCTTGTTTCTGTTTTATTTTCTAACATTCCTTTAAACTGGATATTGTCTTTTGACATGTCTTACACTGCTGGAGTTACATATTTTAGATTACCAATTTCTATTTTTGCACTAAATTCATGCAAATGTGTGTATGTTTGTGTGTGTGTGTGTGTTTACATGAGTTTAGTCTAACATGTGTGCGTGTGGGTGCCCACAGAAGCAGAGGGTATCAGATCGCCAGGAGCTGGAGTTACAGTAGGTTATAAACTGCCTAACCTATGGATGTTGGGAATTTAATCTAGGCACTCTGCAAGAGCTCTAAGAATTCTTAACCACCAACAGCCTAACTTCTCATTCAATACTTGCTTTGGAGGTTTCGTTTGCAGGTTATTTTGAGTGATTTTTCTATTTATCATCTTTTCTCTTTCCCTCTCATATGATTTCCTCTGCTAGAAAGTTTTCCAGCTCCTCTTCCTAGTTACCTGTATAAAATCAATCCTTGTAATACCATAGAATACCCATGCTCTTTGACTTCTTTATTAACTACAGCTTGAAAACAGAGTGGTGCGGCACAGTTCTATTCGAAACTTACTACGTAGTGCCTGCTACAGAAAGGGAAAGAAAGGACAGAAGCTGGAGGGGTCTTGCATTGTAATCATGAGATTCTTTTTCAGTTGTCAGATGTAGGTGCCCTAAGCAACAATGTAGAGCCACACATATACAGGAGAATCTTCCACCATCCCCTGAGAGCTGACATCATTGCTGGGTCTATAATAAATATGGGGACTTGAACATAAATGATTCAAGACATCACTCCTGTGAAGCTTGGAGCCTAGCAGGAGCTACAGGTGAGAAGACCAGTGGGACTAATACAACTTGGTAAAATTCATCATGGATGAGTGATCTTGAGGCCAGAGAAAACACACAGGGGGAAAAAAAAATTAGTGACTACTTAGTGCTATCAGTGAAGATGTCATGGAGGAAGGGTCTTCTCAATTGAGTTTCCAAGGAAAAGAAGAAATTTAGGCAGAGATATTAGAGAGGAGAGCACCACGAGGAAGAATAGATGAGATGAATCTGCTAAAGAATGTAGTTCAGACTATCCCAGTATTATATTCCAGTATTATATTGAAAACAATGTGAGACAAAAAGTCATACATTCCTACACTTAGTGACTGAAACGCTGGCTCACAGACAGATTTCTTTCTTGATTGACCATATTGTCCTGTAATGGATCCCTAGAGATCACTGTCTACTCAGAATGGGGACCTTCACCAGTTTCAGAGCTGCTGTTTCCTCACCTGCAGAGAGTATGCCAGTCACAGACAGCCACGCAGGGGCAGTGCAAGCAAACTTCTCAATAGTTGGAAGAGTATTCGGTAAACACTGAAGTTTTTACTCATTTTGATGTATGCAAATAGATCTTTACCTTTAACTGTGGTGCCTGAAGATTAAATCCATCATATACATAAAAAAAAAAAAAAAAACCTAAAAGGAAAATTAGTGGAAACACAAAATTCCTGTAGAGAGGAAAATTTCTGACTCTTCCAACATACTCTGGTGTCCACCAGGACTGGCATTGCTTCAAGGCTGAATTCAGTGGCCTCAGAATTCAGAAATCTGAGAGTATCGAAGGATGAATTCTCTACTCCCAAATTCCATTGTGCCACAAGGGGTTAGGCGTGCTCTGTCTGAAGATTTCCTAACCAAGGCCCTTGGCAATAATGATAATAATAATAATAAAACAGAGAAATCACTTTGAATTTTAATAGATATTGAGTTTAATAGATATAGCATCGACTTTTCTGCTATCATTTTTTTTTCTGATAATTAACACCTGTCCCGAGCCTTCAGGAACTATAGTAAAGGCCAAAGTATTGAAGGGCTGTCCTTCTAATGATCAGCAGGGTAGTTCTAGAGGGCCGGAGAGAGTGACCCTGGGGTTGAAAGATTCATTTACAAAGGCTACCTTTCATTAATTCGAACAGACAGCCACAGGGCACTGTGAATTGTTCACAACTGGATTTTATCACAGTAAGTCCCTTTCGATGTACACTCATTGAGAAGAATTGGGAGGAGGGGTGAACATTTAAAATCTTCTTCTCATTGTGCACTTCTCCAAGATAAAACCAAAATGGCTAGATGAAAGGGAACCAGCTAATCCTTTAAAGTGTGCATTAAACTGTTCACATTGTGTGAGCCTCTGAAGCAACAAGTCTTTAAAAATTATAACTGGTTGAGGCACGCAGTAAACGGTGATGACATCATTTCAAGATAGAATGTCCTTGCTCAGCACTGAGGTTGTCCAGGGCACAGATATATGGAGGTACTCGGGAGGGATATAGAAAAACACAGCTGTGGCACTGGGGGATGCCTTTCAAGATTCACAGACCAAGTGTGGTTATTTACCTTGTGAATAGAACTAATAGACTCCACCTGCTGTGTGCCTGCCAAAGGACACAGCATTTTCTTCTCTGCTCCTGACTGTGTTAATGCCCAGCACCCACTGTTTCTTTTTCTTCAGCTTTGGGTACTCACTAACCTATCTGTCCACAGGAAGCAGACAGCTTCATGTTTCTGGCAGTCGTTAACAGGGGACCATTTTTAAGCGCCTAAAGAATCAAAACAAAACTCTCTATACATGATGACTTGGAGGCTGAGTCAAGTTGTCACAGCGATTTCCCTTCTCCCCTTGGTGGGGCTCAGGCACTCTGGGTGATCTGTCTGTAATAAGTGACAGATTCTGCTCCCTGGAATGGTAAAGGCTGGGGGAGAGGAGCCCAGAGCCAGTACTATAGCAGAGCAGGTGTTCCAATCAGACTCCAGCTCTACCAGGAAACGCTTCTGGAATGCATGACCAATTTTGTTTCAGGACAGAATACCCCCTTTAATGGACAGAAAACACTAACCTTTTCTTTTTCCTTTCTCCTTCCCTCATACCCCACCCTATTGACCCCCAGTTTCAACAAACCCCCTTTTCATTTTAACCCTTTCAAAGGATAAAGGGCCAGCTCCAATCTGCACACCCTCTTCCATCTATATATTACTCTTGTAACCATCCGGGATGTGGAATGAAAATTCATTGGCCAGAAAAACAAATGGTACTCTTGGAGAGGAGCACTATGGGCTCATGGGTCATTTTCTTCTAAAGTCGCATTTAAAAATGCCTCTAAAAAGCATATTCTCGGGGAAAGGACTAGTGTGAAATTCCTAAAAATCAGAGGGTTTCTAGAAAGAAATATATGCTGTTAAATATGAACTATCAATACCTCATTTAAAACGCACATAGCCCTTTGGAGACCATGCAGCATTAAAATCAAAATTTTAAAATCCCACCTTGAGCATTTTGTCCTGAAAAAGCTGGAAGTCAGGAAACATAATCAAAAGCATTTTGAGATTTTTTAAAACTCACTTTAAATAAGCCTCTTAGTTTGGTAACATTTTGTGATAATGAAATGAAACAAAATCGTAAATAATAATGTCATCTTTCTTTCTGTGGGTGTTGTTGAAATGAATGTCTAGACAACAAGGATAAACAACAGTAGTGTGTTTCCCTGAAAGCAAATAGGGTAGCTTGAACTTGCTCTATAGTTTGCTCATATTCTAAGTAGTCTAAAGCTGACACTGTTGACTGGCCACAGCAGGGTTTAAGCCTACTTCCTAGCTTGTTTTCCATGTAATGGTGTTTGGAAGGTAGTGAAGGGGAGTAACACATATTATTAGCAGGAATAGGGGTTTCCTTTTTAGGCATTGTTGCAACTGATCTTTGAAGTTAAGCTCATTTATCATGGGGAGAATAGACCCCCAAAAGTACAGCAATGAGCTTAAGGCATTGTTAGAAACTTGCAGTGGCTGCCATAAAATAAATAAATAAATAAATAAAGAACCGATAAGTCTGAAAACAAATGATTTTTAATTACAGAGAATGGTAAAAATACATTTTTTTTAATGAACCCAAACAGTACAGCTTCAGAGTCTTCCACTACCATACTATGCAGCCTTGGTTCAGCTTGCAAGTGTACTACTTCCTGGGAGAACAATGGTCTGAGTTTTTAAGAGGGACTTCTGAAAGATAATTTCATTTGTAACATGATATCTTGAGAAATAATCAAAGTGAACTACAGTAAGTCAGTCATATTATATGAGTGGATGAGAAGCAAAAAACGTGAGACATGCATCGAGGCTTCTTCAGAAGCACATTGAAGACAGTATATCCAGGAGAATGTGTGTGAAGGGTCCTTGCATTAATGTGTAGACATTTGTTTCTCTGCATCTTCAGCTTCTAACCTGCTCATTCAAAGAAAGAGAAGATGTTTGTACATCAGTGTCCTAGAAAAAAAAAAAAAACTCCTTAGTTTTTAAAGAATGAAAAAAAAAACTAATAAAATTAAAGCTTGTTTAATTAAGAGGCAGTTAAAATGCACACATTTCTTTTTCTAGAATCTGCAGTTTTATTCAAAGTTAGCAGTACAATGCTTGCCTGTAGGATAATAATTTAATAGGTTTTATGATTTGGTACTAAAAGCAAAACAAAATCCTACAGCTGTAGTCTCATTATTCTTCACACTCAAAATGTTCCTTCCTTAAATTGCATAGTTTATACAATTTTTAAAAGAACATAGAGTAGGTTCTGCATCTTTGAAAAACCAATTTCCTACATAATAGGTAATTGCACATAATTACAGGAGTTTCAGAAACTGAAACAAGAAACAAAACAAGTAAGACTTCTTCACACCCAGTTATTTTCTTCTCCTGTCTTAAAGATTGGAAATAAATCACCGTTGTATACGATGTGCTTTTTTGCACTCTGTGATAACGAATGATATATGCTGAGAATACCAAGAGAAAGTACCCTAATGCTTCTGGTATCTAGTCAGTAAGTATCACTTTTATATTTGATTGAGCACATACCAGAATAGGTTTTTATAAATTTGTTACACTTTTACATATTTTTGACAAGTGTTAGAATGGAAGGAAATGTGGTCAGGTGAGGGATCCTCTATAATGTGAGCTGTGTTTTTAATTTCTTTACTGGTTTCTGCTTTCACTGAGTCTTGACAATCATTTACTCTCAGAATGAAACAAGGACCACAAGAATAGCCAGCCACTGTGACCAGAGCAAACTTTCCAAGGAGAGAATGAGAGAAGGGTGTGCTCAGAAAGATGGGAAGGTATTTCTAACTCTGCGTTTCTTTGGGGCTATGTCAATTGATCTGACCTGAGCCCCACAAGTTTTTCCAAGTTTTGCTTTGGAAACTGTTTGAGAGTTTTATGGCTGTTGTGGGTGTTTCTTCTGGGTATGGAGAGTTAATGGCTTCTCTCTCTCTCTCTCTCTCTCTCTCTCTCTATATATATATATATATATATATATATATATATATATATTCCTAAGTAAGGCATGGCAGATTACAGATTGATAGTGTTACACACTTTTTACCTGTCATTCCTATTTCTACAAGCATGAGCTTGAACTCATCCCATTGACTGGGTAAATAAATCTAGATGGCTTGGTCCCTTATCCTGTGTAGGAGCTCTCAGGGTAACATGAAAAGTAGTCATTTTTTCAAATACTAGTGGAAGATAGTAGGGTAGGTAGTTAGCTTTCTGATCACAGATAGGAATGGATTGCTCCATATAAGGTGCATGTTTTCTGCTCAATTTAAAGTAATTTCTTTTCCTTCTGTAACTCTGGCCACACCACACCATGGCATATGAATGAAATATGTACAACATGGGGTGTGTTTGTTTGCTCTTTAACCTCAGACTTAACAATTATTGTAATTTAAATAAATCTATTATATGAAATTCATTACTTAAGTCATGCTTTTGCCTAGGAAAGCCAGAATGCAGTGTGGATGCTGGAAATTTCATATTCATCTTTTATTTGGGGGGGGGGGGGATCGAGGTAAAGAAACTGCTTATAAGTGTGCTCCTGTGTGTCAAGATCAGTTTGTGGTCCTCCTTGACAAATAAGTTGACTTCAAGAAAAAAAATGAAGGCAGAGCAGGAAGGAAGGAATCATGTTGGTGTCAGCAGGTCTAACAGGAAGCTTCCAGTATCAAAACACAAGAAAAAAAAAAATTGAGTGTGATTCCTCCCATTTTGCTGATGTGAATGGCCCCTCAGGCCAGGGCTGACACAGAGAATCAGCATTGGAACGAGGCAGGAAGGAAAAAAGAAAACTGCCTTACATTTGGACAATATAAATAACTACCACAAATAAATTACTTCAAGAAATTCACAGTTGTGATAGAAAAAGCCTATAATCACAAATTGGGAGGTTGAGGTAGGAGGGTCAGAGTTCAAGACCAGCATGGAATATAGAATTGACTGCTATCTAAAATGATCACAGAAGGCACCTGAACCTCAAGTCTCTCAACTTCAGTAGGCTATTACTAGTAAGTGACATTCTGCTACTTATATGAAAACTCCTGTACTGCCCTATGAACTCTATGTAAAGCCTTGTTCATGACTTGAGAATTTTCCCACAATGCTTTGGTCAATGAAATGTCTAAATTGTACTATGCTGTGAGGTTTTGAATCATATCTCTTCAATTCTTTTAAAACCATCCTTAAAAAAAAAGAATTTTTAAAGTTTTTATAAAAAATTTTGTTACACTTTTATTTATTCATTTTATGACTCAGGATCACTTACGTCACAATAGCCTACTATTTTTACTCTTTATGTACATGTGTGTGGCCACACACATCACAACAGCCTATTAAACTTTCACTCTTTATTTTATGTGCATATGTATGGCCACGCTTGTTATGGCACCCACGCAAATGTCAGAGGACAACTTGTTGCAATAGGTTTTCTCTCTCATATGGGTCCCTGGAATTGAAATCTGGTCCTTAGGTGGGAAATGGCCTCTCTTCAGCCTAAACCAGTATGGGACAGTGGAATTGAATGTATAGAGCAAGCAAACATTTTCACACCAAGAAATGGTGTCTGAGTGAACAGTGATCAAAAAAATAAAAATAATTTAGACTCAAATTCCTAATAATTCTTAGGTGCTGTTGTAACATACCTTCCCAAGGCTCTGATTCTGTATGTAGACATATACACTATAAACATACCATCACACTAAAGAATCCAGAAAAATATGCCTGATATAACCTCGAATCAGATTGGACACAATTGTGTAGTATTTTACCATACAGAGAAGTTTATTGTTCTTACAGAAACAGGAGAGTTCAATTACAGAAACAGATTCTTAGTACTTTTCTATCCTTATTCTTCATCATATAAGTATCAAAATTAGTATACATTTGGATTATATTTTATGAGACTATAGAATATTTAAAATTACCATTAAAAATGTTCACTTGAATTTAATGATTATATAAAAAAAAGCAGTAAATAAACCTTTACTTGAAACTAGGACACAACTTCTAACACTTTTTGACATTTTCTAAACATACTTCTCCCATTTTGTAGTAAGTTAGGAGTATTCTCTCTTTTAGTGAATATAAAACTGAAGTATTAATCAATTCTAAAACAGCTTCAAAATGCTGTACATCATGCAATATAACTGTTCAGTCAAAATTTAATTATTTTAAAGAATTTTTTAAACTTATGTATGTTCATGTCTATTTCCATCTCTATGTCAGCATCTGTTTATTGGAAGGAATATGGGTGATTATGGATGTCAGTGGTATTAGATGACCCTGGATTTGGAGTTAGAAGTAGTTGTGAAAGCATAAATAAGTTACATTCTTTGATTTTGCATGTGTCCTTGCAACTTTTTCATTTTCAATGTCATCGTCTTCCTCCTCCTCCCAATTGTATGTGTGGGTATTTTGCCTGCCTGCATGTCTGTGTATAACTTTGTCCGTGGTGTCCACAGGGACTAGAAGAAAGCATACAGTTCTCTGGAACTGGAGTTACAAATGTTTGTAAACTTCTATGTGGATGCTGGGAGTCAGACCTAGGTCCAAGTAAACATTGTTCTTGACCACTGAGCCATCACTATAGTCCATGCAAACTGCTTCTAGCTGAATGCTTCCATACAATATTACAGCTCATCCTAAACACACACACACACACACACACACACACACACACACACACCACCATCATAAAATTTGTAGCTATTGAGTATGATAAAGTTATCCATATATTTTCTTTTATGCCATGCAATATTTTACATAACAAGAGAACTTATCAATGTATGTTGAAATGTTAAGTATTGGAAGGAAAGTTCAGCAAATTAGCCAAGGGTGTCCTAGGAGTTTGCTTTGTAAATGAAGTTTATACAGGCACAACAGGCAATCAGTGCATTGTTTGTGGTTGGTTTTGTACTACAGTAGCAGATGATAGTTGAGACAGAGATCCTAAGGCATGCATTTATTATCTGGATCATTACATAAAATGACTCCTGACTAAGAGGTTGACTTCTATTCTCCATTTGTGAACTTTAACACACATCCTGGGGGTTCTGAACTCTCGCTAACTTGCCACTCACAGAATGAATGTAACTATACCAATAGCACCATGATCAGCAGTAAGGTCTTAAAGGATCCCTGATGAGACTCCCTTTGGTTTGGTTGGTTTTGCTTTCTTATTTTGTGAGCATATCTCATTATGCACTTTAGGATGGTCTCAAATGCACAATAAAGTCTATGTTAGCCTTCAACTTGAGAACCTCCTGCTTGAATAAATACAGAATTATAGGCATAAACCACTGTATCAGCTGTTCCTTAGACTCAAGTGAAAGGGAGGGTGTGGTTACCACATGCTTCTCAACCTACTTGAGCATTATACACCCTATCTCTCACTCTTTTCAGACAGGGAGAATCTAATTGTCTTAAATTTAATTCTATGTATTGATGTTTGTAATGTCAGATGCCAATATATAAATTATTGTAGGAGTGGATAATAGATATTTGTTTTTGAACAAAACTCTCAGTTCAAATATAGAAAATTCTGGGAAATACAATAAAAGTCAGGTTGGAGAACAGAAATGAAGGAATTAAGCCTTCATAAATGTTATATATTAGTTAGTAAGAGTAAAAGTATATGTCATCTTACTAAAAGCTTTTTCCTCCTCCAAATTATACTTATTGTTCTCAAGTTTCTTCAAGTGATATAACAAAATCCTCAAACAATGTTAAACCATATACTGTGTTTGTTATTCTAGAGAGTAGATTGTGGTTGATGTATCACAGCTTCCTTGCTGGAAAAAGATATATGTGTTTATAGTAAATGGATTAAAGTCAAGCATTAAGACCAATACTATTGCTCTCATAAAATATTGAACTATAATACATTATTGTGAACTCATCAAAAAAGACACAGATTAAGAAATAGATGGAGGCTGCTACTAACATTCAACATATTTGCAGAAAGGATTACAATTAAAGCACATTCATTGTGGTGTGTGAATGAAACTGCTTGAATATAGGATTCATATTCTCACATTCATCTTCAGTACTGGCTATAACCCTTAGATCATGTGGCCATCAGTCATGGTATATAACTCTCCTATTCCTCAGTTAGAGGCATTAAGAGTAGTGAAAGTGTTGTTGTTGTTGTTGTTGTTCTTTTTTTTAAGAGGAAAGAAAGAACATAAAAGAAGGGTTAGATAGGTCAAACTCAGACATTATAAAGATATGGTCATAAGTTTGGGTGAGTTCCCGAGAGTTCATACCCTAGATCTTAGCAAAACAGTCTGTGTTCAGAATCAACATTTATTGTCAACTGAGGCTATCAAAACTTGTAAAGCTGCTATACATACTAAATCAACATGTGTCTTGTTCTCTGATATTAATTTTAAAGGACTATAGTGTTCTGGAGATGACACCAGCATCATTGTCTCTTCTGGTGCTTCAAGGAAAATAACTTCAGTTCAGTAAAGAAGTGCCTCCCAACACTTGAAACATGGCGAAACACAGAGGACTCAAATCCCTTCTCTTTCTGATTATAGGTATAGCAAAGTATAGGAAATCATCTCTATAGTTACTGGAAAAGCAAGCAATGTTTTGTGTTGATATTTGGAGGTTTAAAATGTTAAATAGAAGACAAATACTCTAGGAAACATTTTCAGTGTACAATATTTATTGCCAATTAGATTCATTCATGAGGGATCCTTGGATGATCAAGTGACATACATTTCTCTCCACCTTTTGTAATGAAATTTTACCATGGCCTCACTTTTTAAAGAAATTTCATTTTAGTTGCCCAAAATGGGTTTAATGGAGACCAAAAATTTTGGGGTACCATTAAAGTTTATCTTAAGATGAACTACTTCATTCATCTTCAACCACTGGGGTCATGATATCAACAACGACAAACAAAAAAACAACAAACTGGCAAAATTTGATATTTATGCACTCTTTACAGCCATGATCTTGCTGATGATGTATTGTAAGTCATAAATTATAGGTGAAATTATTAGGTGATTTTTTCTGGTTTTATATTTCAATTCTACCATTTTGCATATGATACTGGAGAGTCATTTGATATATGGAAAGCTCAGAATTAGCTAAAATAGACATAATGACACACATTTTATCACTGTGCTAAGAGTCAAATTATCCATGATTATTGGCTGTTACCCCTTGCAATGTGATGACTTATAACCCTCAAAACAGTGACTTAACCACATTATTCATTGTATCATTTTCTTAGGTCAGAAATCTGGGACTATCTATGCTGCGATCCCACTCAGAATTTCGCATGATGATGTGACTGAGGTATTAGTGAACAATGGACAACTGAAGCTTTAATGGAAGACTTGCTTTGAAATGTATTCATCAAACTTTTGGGTAATTATTAGAAAGATGGCTTAGTTACATAATATCTATCTTTTAGTATAAAAAATATCACCCTTAACTTTTAGCATTCAAGCCTCTCTATACTATTTATTACCACATTGCATGTTAGTGACTAAAAAGGAATATATGTATTTATGTATATATATGCTTCTCTCATATGAGAGAAGCATATATATACATAAATACATATAAACATACATATATGTATCTATGAGAGAGAGAGAGAGCAAGTGAAACACAGAGAGACAGAAAGAGATAGAGAGAGAGGGAGAGAGAGAGAGAGAGATCATAGATATCAAGGTCTTTTCTAACCTACCTTTATAAAAGTTGTTCCATTCCTTTCAACATATTGTGTTTGTTGAAAGTAGGTCACTAAGTCAAACCTTCTCTT
Organism: Mus minutoides; assembly: GCA_902729485.2. Taxonomy (NCBI): domain Eukaryota; kingdom Metazoa; phylum Chordata; class Mammalia; order Rodentia; family Muridae; genus Mus; species Mus minutoides. Next base: position 14,424 of record LR753519.1, on the reverse strand, counting down.
TAGGGATTAAGAATTAAACATGGACATTTGTAGCAGGAGGTGGGGAACACTGTAAGCCATTGTTTCCTACTCCATGTCAAGTAATTAACAGAATAGATAGCTCAGAGTAAATGTTCAATATGTTTCTCCAAGCTAGTATATATTTCAATTTCTCCATAATGATACATGAGATACAAGAAGAGAGGTATGAGGTCAGGCTGAAAACAGTTATGAGGTTGGTATAAAGGCATGCGGCTTTTCCATTCCTCAAGCTATTTGAATCTGGTTTGCTACACATATTCCGTGCAAATATAAGATAATAATAATGGAATAAATTATTCTTAATTTAGTGTAAGAACAGTACAAATATGAATGTTGTTGTCTTTCGTCATTGCTTCAATTCTGTTGTACATGCATGGGCTGAAAGCAGAAAAGAGAATTCTGGACATTCTCTGTGCTTCTAAGTCCATCCTTCTGCCTGCTTCAAGCACAAATGGGATATTTATAAAATAGCTGTTTTAAGAGTAATGGTCACCCTGAATCCCTCTATGCCTTGTCTGGATCCGTTTCCTAAGCCGTATTGCCCTTATGCCAGACCCTCAAACTTACCAATGTCATAACTATTGCTCTAGCACATGGCTGCCAAATGGTTAGCAGTCTAATTCTTTTCTTTTTTTCTTCTTTTCTCTATTTACAGTCCAAACGCTGCCCACAACACCCCCTTTACAGAGTCCATCTTCCATCCCTTTCCCTTCTCCTCTGAGAGGGTGGGGCCCCTCTGGGTATCCCCCCTACTCTGGAGCATGAAGTTTCTGCCAGATTAGGCTTACTCTCACCTACTGAGACCAGACAAGGCAGTCATGGACACTGAGCTGCATTTGTTACCTCTGTGTCAGGGACCTCTGTCCAGACAATGAATGTTCTTTGGTTGGTGGCTCAGTCTCTGAAAGCTCCCAGGGATCCAGGTTAGTTGACTCTGTTGATCTTTCTGTGGAGTTTCCATCCCCTTCAGGGCTTTAATTCTTCCCCCAACTCTTCCATAACGGTCCCTGTCATCCATCCAATGTTCGACTGTGGGTGTCTGCATGTGTTTCAGTTAGGTGCTGGGTAAAGTCTCTCAGAAGAAAGTTATGCTAACCTTCTGTCTGTAAGCATAACAGAGTATCATTAATAATGTCATTGGTGCTGCCCATGGGATGAGCTGAGCCAGTTATTGCTTTGTTTTACCTCCAGTCTCTGCTCCTCCTCTGCATTTCTTTTAGTAGGACAAATTTGGGGTCTAAAGTTTTGTGGGTGAGTTCATGTCCTTAACCCTTCATTGGGGGGTCCTGCCTGGCAACAGAAGATGACCTTTTCAGGTTCCATGTCCCCACATCTTAGACATCTTGTCTAAGGTCACCTTCATTGACTCCTGGGAGCCTCCCTCATCCCAGATCTCTGAGACTTCCTAGAGATTCCCCTTCCACTTCCTCACCCCACCAGCAGTAGCTGCAGATTTCCATTCATTCTCCTGGCCCTATGAGCCTCCTTCCTGTCTCTTCTCACACCTGATCCTGCCCCCATCTTCCCCTCCCACATCCCTCTCCCACACAGTTTCCTCCCTACCTCTGTATTCCACGACTCTCTTTTTTCCCCTCCTAAGTGTAATTAAAGCAGCCTAGGGTTTTTTCTTGGTTAACTTTTTGTGTCTGTGGGAGAATCACAAGTTAGGTGTCTGTTATTTAACAATGGCCAATGGCTTCCTGCAGCAGTACATCTGGGATCTCGATCTCTACTTTTCTCCTCTCCCCCTTTTCTCTTTGCTTTCATTATACCTCTCTTAATCTCTGGTTGTCTGATTGCACTCCCAAGGGAAATTTTCCATCACAAGAGATACTTTTGCTCTATTTTGTCATCTCATCTATCTTATTCCACCATTTTGCCAAAAAATATCAGTGACTTAAACCAATCCCACTCTTGGGTTTCTTGTTCTCTCAGTTTATTTCTTATTCTGGCTAAATGTCTTCATTTACTACTACACCAAACAAACAAACAAACAAACACCCTAATGTGACCTGGTAGTTTCTCCCTAGTTAACCTAAGTAATACTATTGATTTTATTTATGAGTACAGACTTTCTAGTGAAATGATCCTGTTTAACTTCCAGACAATATTTTATAGTGTGATAAATGTAGGCAAGTTTAAAACATTATTTAAGCTTAGGTTTCTTTATAGAAAGAAACCAAAAGATAGAAAGGGGCAAGATATAACTCAACACTTGTTCTATGAATATTCCTTCCCTTGAAATTTCTTTTTTATTAGATATTTTCTTTATTTACATTTCAAATGCTATCCTGAATGTTTCCTATACCCTCCCCATGCCCTGCTCCCCTACCCACCCACTCCTACTTCTTTGCCCTAGCGCTCCCCTGTACTGGGACATATAAAGTTTGCAAGACTTAAGGGCCTCTCTTCCCAATGATGACTGACTAGGCCATCTTCTGATACATATGCAGCTAGAGACACAGCTCTGGGGTAACTGGTTAGTTCATATTGTTGTTCCACCTATAGGATTGCAGACCCCGTCAGCTCCTTGGGTACTTTCTCTAGCTCATCCATTGGGGGCCCTGTGTTCCATCCTATAGATGACTGTGAGCATCCACTTCTGTATTTTCCAGGCCCTGGCATAGCCTCACATGAGACAGCTATGTCAGGTTCCTTTCAGCAAAATCTTGCTGGCATATGCAATAATGTCTAAACCATTTGATATGCTTTGCCTGGTCTCTACTGATGTGGAAGGTCCCAGGAGTATAAATATACCAATCCTGACTTTTCTGTACTAAAATAAGCATGACATCTTGTTTATGTTAGGTATTCAGTGAAGATGTTTGAAAGGAAGGGATATGGTGTTTAAAATACTTGGTTACATGTTCATTTGGATGCAAGGATTATAAATGTAAACTTTAAGAGTTATTTACTTTTTGATACTGGTACATTCTCTTTTCTAGCCTTAAAAAGTATCTAAGAACCTTACGTATTTTGAAGTATTTCCCTATTTGGTACCTGATGATCTGTGAGAGAAGGAGGTATCAAAAACCAGCATGGCACCAGAGAGTCAAATTATTAAGAAAGTGTATCATTTCTTTCCATTGCCATATTTGTCACTAATTTCAGGATTCTACATCATAAAATAAAATTAAAAGTGAGAAGAACCTTAAACATAGCACTTTGGATCCATAAAATGAGATTAGAGTAGTTTTCCCTTTCTATTAAGAAATGACACAAAAGTAAACTAGGGAAATGTGACCAAAAAAAGAAAAAAAAACATTATCTCATATCAAAACATCTCTTTTGTAGATAAACACAAAATACTCCAGCAAACAAACAAGATAACACATTTTGATAACTTACATTGCTAGATTCCTTGCAGCAATAGTTTTAAAAGCTAATATTTGATCATTTTAAATTTCAAATGCTCTGACATGACTCCACAGCTTTGGAGTAGGCTGCAAACTAATGAATCTGGAAATGATCAATTTATACTTCTTTCCTTAGTAAATTCTTATCAGAGCTTGCCTGAAGCAATGTATTTACCCTCCTGCTTGTCCAGAAAGTCTGTAGCATTTTCTCCTGTGTGACCTAGATTCTCTGATCTGCGTGTCTATATTCAGCTTCCAATTATGAAGAACATCTCCTTGTACATGCTGGGTAGCTCTTATTAGCAACTTAGAAAACACACATGGCTGAGAGATGATAGGTTGTATTCTCCAAAGGATACTTGCAGGAAAGATATGATTTATGGTGTGTTTTAAATTTAATAGTGCTAAGATCTGATGTTTGTATTCCCTCAAAATTCATGTGCTGCAATTCTAGCCTTCAAGGTGACAATATCAAGAAGTGGGGAGTGTATGTTGCTTTCATCATAATACCTGGGAGAGACAAAACAGGAAAGATTGATTTTGCTCATGGTCTCAGAAGTTCAGAATTTCTGGGCCCAATGTGCCTGAGCCAAAAATGTTGCACCAAGGGTGAGCAGTGCAGTGATCAGCATCACGGTTGCCTAAGTAACACACAGAGAGTGCAATAGAAACCAGGAATCAGTTATCATCTTCACAGGTCCACCCCTAGTGAATTACTTCTGTCACTCAGGACATCCATTCTACAGGAATCTCACATCCTCCCCAAATAGGGTCACCAGGCTGTTGGAGGACAGTTAAGATTCAACTCAGCAGGGAAATTACAGAGACCATTAGAGAACAGAAAAGGAATCTTCATAAATAGTATTTAAGATTACCAAAGGAGCACAAGAGACATCTTTCCCCTTTTCGATTCTCTGAGTAGACAGCAGGAACATAAACCCAGGAAACAGGACAGGAGCCCTTGGTAGATTCAAAACTTGTCCAGCCCACAGAACTGGGAGTGGAGGCATGAGGGAGAGGAGAAAGAAAATTGTAGTTTAGAAGCCATCCAGTTTATAGTACAATCTAATGCAAGTACTTAAGATTAGATTGAACTTAACTTCAGTCTATTGCAAGTACTTTTACATAGAGCAAATCATTATTATTTTGAATGTTTCTTCTTTTTTAAATAATTTTTAAAAATAATTTTCAAATATTTAATTAGGTATTTTCTTGAATTCTATTTCAAATGCTATCCCGAAAGTCCCCTATACCCTCCCCCTACCCTGCACCCCTAACCACCCACACCCAATTAATGGCCCTGGAATTCCCCTGTACTGGGGCATATAAAGTTTGCAAGACCAAGGGGCATCTCTTCCCAGCAATGGCTGACTAGGCCATCTTCTGCTACATATGCAGCTAGAGACATGAGCTCTGGGGATACTGGTTAGTTCATATTGTTTTTCCACCTATAGGGTTGCAGAAACTTCAGCTCCTTGGGTACTTTCTCTAGTTCCTATATTGGGGGCCCTGTGTTCCATCTAATGGATGACTGTGAGCATCCACTTATTCATTTGACAGGCACTGGCATAGCCTCACAAGAGACAGCTTTATCAGGGTCCTTTCAGCAAAATCTTGCTGGCATATGCAATAGTGTCTGGGTTTGGTAGCTGATTATGGGATGAATCCCCGGGTGGGGCAGTCTTAGTCCATCCTTTCCTCTTAGCTCCAAACGTTGTCTCTGTAATTCCATCTGTGGGTATTTTGTTCCCTATTCTAAGAAAGGGAGAAGTATCCAAACTTTGGTCTTCTTTCTTCTTGAGTTTCATGTGTTTTATAAATTGTATCTTGGGTATTCTAAGTTTCTGGGCTAATATCCAATTATCAGTGAGTGCATATCATGTGAGTTCTTTTGTGATTGGGTTACCTCACTCAGGATGATACCCTCCAGATCCATCCATTTGCCCAGGAATTTCATAAATTCATTGTTTTTAATAGCAGAGTAGTACTCCATTGTGTAAATGTACCACATTTTCTGTATCCATTCCTCTGTTGAGGGACATCTGGGTTCTTTCTATCTTCTGGCTATTATAAGTAATGCTGCTATGAACATAGTGGAGCATGTGTTCTTATTACCAGTTGGAATATTTTCTGGGTATATGCCCAGGATAGGAAGTGCTGGATGATCTGGTAGTACTAAATCGAATTTTCTGAGAAACTGCCATACTGATTTCCAGAGTGGTTGTACAAGCTTGCAATCCCACCAACAATGGATGAGTGTTCCTCTTTCCTCACATCCACGCCAGCATCTGCTGTTAACTGAAATTTTGATCTTAGCCATTCTGACTGGTGTGAGGTGGATTCTCAGGTTTGTTTGGATTTGCATTTCCCTGATGATTAAAGATGTTGAAAACTTTTCAGGTGCTTCTCAGACATTTGATATTCCTCAGTTGAGAATTCTTTGTTTAGCTCTGTGCCCCATTTCTTAATGGGGTTATTTGATTTTCTGGAGTTCATCTTGAGTTCTTTATATATATGGGATATTAGTCCCCTATGATTTAGGATTGGTAAAGATCCTTTCCCAATCTGTTGGTGGCCTTTTTATCATATTGACAGTATCTTTTGCCTTACAAAAACTTTCAGATTTTATGAAGGTCTCATTTGTCAATTCTTGATCTTACAGCACAAGCCATTGCTTTTCTGTTTAGAAATTTTTTTCTCCTGTGCCCATATCTTCGAGCTTTTCCCCACATTCTCTTCTTTAAGTTTCAGTGTCTCTGGTTTTATGTGGAGTTCCTTGATCCACTTAGATTTGACCTTAGTAAAAGGAGCTAAGAAAGTATCAATTCACATTCTTCTACATGATAACTGCCAGTTGTGCCAGCACTATTTGTTGAAAATGCTGCCTTTTTTCCACTGGTTTAAGCTCCTTTGTCAAAGATCAAATGACCATAGATCAAGTGTGGTTTCATTCCTGTGTCTTCAATTCTAATCCATTGGTCTGCCTGTCTGTTGCTGTACCAGTACCATGCATTTTTTTAAATCACAATTTCTCTGTAGTACAGCTTTATGTCAGGCATGGTGATTCCACCAGAGATTCTTTTATCATCGAGTAGAGTTTTTGCTATCCTATATATTTTGTTATTCCAGATGAATTTGCAAATTGCCCTTTCTAATTCATTGAAGAATTAACTTGGAATTTTGTTAGGAATTGCATTGAATCTGTAGATTGCTTTAGGAAAGATAGCCATTTTTAATATATTGATCCTGCAAATCAATGAACATGGGAGATCTTTCCATTTTCTGAGATCTTCTTTGAATTCTTTCTTCAGAGACCTGAAGCTCTTATCATACAGATCTTTCACTTCCTTAGTTAGAGTCACACCAATATATTTTATATTATTTGTGACTTTTGTGAAGGTGTTGTTTCCCCAATTTCTTTTGTAGCCTGTTTATACAAGGTGTAGAGAAAGGACATTGATTTGTTTGAGTGAATTTTATATGCAGCTACTTCACTGAAGCTGTTCATCAGGTTTAGGGATTCTTTAGGGTCATTTATATATACTATCATATCATCTGCAAATAGTGATATTTTGACCTCCTTTTCTTGTCTAATTGCTCTGGCTAAGACTTTGAGTACTATATTGCATAGGTAGGAAGAAAGTGGGCAGCCATGTCTAGTCCCTGATTTTAATGGGATTGCTTCCAGCTTCTCTCCATTTAGTTTGATGTTGGCTACTGCTTTACTGTAAACTGTTTTTATTATGTTTAGGTATGGGCCTTGAATTCCTGATCTTTCCAAGTATTTATCATTAAAGGGTGTTGGATTTTGTCAAATGCTTTCTTAGCATCTAAGGAGATGATTATGTGGTATTTGTCTTTGAGATTGTTTATATTGTGGATTACATTGATGGATTTCCTTATATTAAACCATCCTTGCATCCTAGGAGTGAAGCCTACTTGGTCCTGATGGATGACTGTTTTGCTGTGTTCTTGGATTCAGTTTGCAAGGATTATATTGAGTATTTTTGCATTGATATTCATAGGGGAAATTGGTCTGAAGTTCTCTATCTTCGATGGGTCTTTATGTGGCTTAGGTATCACAGTAATTGTGGCTTCATAGAATGAATTGGGTAGAGTACCTTCTCTTTCTATTTTGTGGAATAGTTTTAGTAGAACTAGAATTAGGTCTTCTTTGAAGGTCTGATAAAACTCTGCAATAGAGCCCGGCGTGGTGGCACAGGCCTTTAATCCCATCACTCGGGAGGCAGAGGCAGGCAGATTTCTGAGTTCAAGGCCAGCCTGGTCTACAAAGTGAGTTCCAGGACAGCCAGGGCTATACAGAGAAACCCTGTCTCGAAAAACCAAAAAAACAAAAACAAAAACAAAAACAAAAACAAAAAAAACTCTGCAATAAATCCATTTGGTCCTGGGCTTTTTTTGTTTGGGAGACTATTGATCACTGCTTCTATTTCTTTAGGGGATATAGGATTGTTTAGGTCATTAATCTGATCCTGATTCAACTTTGGTACCTGGTATATGTCTAGAAAATTGTCCATTTCATCCAGGATTTCCAGTTTTGTTGAGTATAGCCTTTTGTAGAAGTATCTGATGGTGTTTTGTATTTCCTCAGGATCTGTTGTTATGGCTCCCTTTCATTTCTGATTTTGTTAATTAGGATGCTGACCCTGTGCCCTCTAGTGAGTCTGGATAAGGGTTTATCTATCTTGTTGATTTTCTTAAAGAATCAGCTCCTGGCTTGGTTGATTCTTTGAATAGTTCTTTTTGTTTCCACTTGGTTGATTTCATTCCTGAGTTTGATTATTTCCTGCCTTCTACTCTTCTTGGGTAAATTTGCTTCCTTTTGCTCTAGAGATTTTAGGCTAGTGTATGCTCTCTCTATTTTCTTTTTCACAGCAGTAAGTGCTATGAGTTTTCCTCTTAGGACTGCTTTCATTGTCTCCCATAAGTTTGGGTATGTTGTGGCTTCTTTTTCATTAAACTCTAAAAAGTATTTAATTTCTTCATTTATTTCTTCTTTGACCAAGATATCATTGAGCAGAGTGTTGTTCAGCTTCCACATAAATGTTGGCTTTGTATTATTTATGTTGTTATTGAAGATCAGCCTTAGACTGTGGTGATCTGATAGGATGCATGGAATAATTTCAATATTTTTGTATCTGTTGAGGCTTGTTTTGGGACCAATTATATGGTCAATTTTGGAGAAGATGCCATAAGGTGATGAGAAGAAGGTATATTCTTTTGTTTTAGGCTAAAATGTTCTGTAGATATCTGTTAAATACATTTGTTTCATAACTTCTTTTAGTTTCATTTTGTCTCTGTTTATTTTCTGTTTCTAGGATCTGTCCATTGATGAGAGTGGTGTGTTGAACTCTCCCACTATTATTGTGTGAGGTCCAATGTGTGCTTTGAGCTTTACTAAAGTTTCTTTAATGAATGTGGCTGCCCTTGTGTTTGGAGCTTAGATATTCAGAATTGAGAGTTTATCTTGGATGATTTTTACTTTTGTTGAGTATGAAGTGCCCCTCCTTGTCTTTTTTGATAACTTTGGGTTGAAAGTTGATTTTATTTGATATTAGAACGGCTACTCCAGCTTGTTTCTTCGGACTGTTTGCTTGGAAAATTGTTTTCCAGCCTTTTACTCTGAGGTAGTATCTGTTTTTTTCCCTGAGATGGTTTTTCTGTATGCAGCAAAATGTTGGGTCCTGTTTGTGTAGCCAGTCTGTTAGTCTATGTCTTTTTATTGGGGAATTGAGGCCATTGATATAAAGAGATATTAAGGGAAAGTAATTGTTGCTTCCTGTTATTTTTGTTGTTAGAGTTAAGAATCTGTTCTTGTGGCTGTCTTCTTTTAGGTTTGTTGAAGGATTACTTTCTTGCTTTTTCTAGGTCATAGTTTCTGTCCTTGTATTGGTGTTTTCTTGCTATTATCCTTTGAAGGGCTGGATTCCTGGAAAGCTACTGTGTAAATTTTGTTTTGTCATGGTATACTTTGGTTTCTCCATCTATGGTAATTGAGAGTTTAGCTGGGTATAGTAGCCTGGGCTAGCATTTGTGTTCTCTTAGTGTCTGTATAACATCTGTCCAGGATCTTTTTGCTTTCATAGTGTCTGGTGAGAAGTCTGGTATAAATCTAATGGGCCTGCCTTTATATGTTACTTGACCTTTTTCCCTTACTGCTTTTAACATTCTCTCTTTATTTAGTGCATCTGTTGTTCTGATTTTATGTGTTGGAAGGAATTACCTTTCTGGTCCAGTCTATTTGGAGTTCTGTAGGCTTCTTGTATGTTCATGGGCATCTCTTTCTTTTGGTTAGGGAAGTTTTTTTCTAAATTTTTGTTGAAGATATTTACTGGCCCTTTAAGTTGAAAATCTTCATTCTCATCTATACTATCCTTAGGTTTGGTCTTCTCATTGTGTCCCGGATTTCCTGGATGCTTTCAGTTAGTATCTTTTTGTATTTTGCATTTTTTTTTATTGTGACCATGTTTCCTATGGAATATTCTGCACCTGAGATTCTCTCTTCCATCTCTTGTATTCTGTTGCCGATGCTCATATCTATGGTTTCTGATTTCTTTCCTAGGGTTTCTATCTCCTGAGTTTTCTCTCTTTGGCTTTTCTTTATTGTTTCTATTTCCATTTTTAGATCCTGGATGGTTTTGTTCAATTCCATCACCTGTTTGGTAGTGTTTTCCTGTAAATCTCTAAGGGACTTTTGTGTTTCCTCTTTAAAGGTTTCTAGCTGTTTACCTGTGTTTTCCTGAATTTCCTTCTTAATGTCCTCCATCATCATCATGAGAAGTGACTTTAGATCTATGTCTTGCTTTTCTGGTGTGATGGTGTATCCAGGACTTGCTATGGTGGGAGAGTTTGGTTCTGATGTTGCCAAGTAACCTTGATTTCTGTTGCTTATGTTCTTATGCTTGTCTCCTACCATCTGATCATCTCAAGTGCTTGCTGCCCTCAAAATATCTGATTGGAACCTGTCCTTCCTATAATTGCAGTTGATTCAGGACTCTTCAGAGTCCAGCTTTCTCTGTGATCCTTTGATAGTGGGCTACTGTGAACCTGAGATTCTGGGTGTGTCAGAGTTCTTGGCAGTCAGGTTCCTCTGAGACCCTGAAATACTGGTGTGATCCAGCTTCTGTTATCCTGGTATCCTGTTATCCTAAGATCCTGGGTGTTTTACAGTGCATGGAAGTGGTGTCTCCTATGAGGATTGTTGAGCTCTCTGGTCTATTCAAATCCAAGGTAAACCAGTACTGTTCAAAAGGAACCTGAGCCTCTGGTAAGGAAGGTCTCCGGAGTCCTTGTTCCTCCTCTCACATGCCCGTCACAATTGTATTGGAACTGATGTTGTGTTCCACTCACCCATGATCCTAAGATCCAATGGAGAGTCCTCTGGGGACCGTGTGTGTTGGGGGCAGGTGTACACTTCCATGCCCAAGTTACCTGGTGCTGGCACCGACTGGAAGGGACTTCGGATATTTCTTTCATGATTTCTTGCAGAACTTCAAACTGTTTCAAACTCTCAGACTTAGAAGAGTGAGATGCTCAGAGGGTGTTCACATTAAGTTTCGTGTGCTCCATTTGGGTGGACTGTCACTTCTATAAGGGACCACACCATCTACATGACAGTGCCTTCTTCTAAGAACATCACATACTTAGACATGTCATGAACCACAGACTCTTTCATAGTGTCAAAGATACTGGAACACACTGAAGAAAATGGAGGTAATCTGTGTTATCTGTAGCATGCCTTGCTAAAAGGAGACAAAATGCTCTGCTGTGAAGTTTTGATTACACAAATTATTGTTAGTTGTTCTTATTTTTCCTGTTTTCTCCTTCAGAACTCTAGCTTCATAAGATTTAAAATTTACTTTTAACAAACCAACAAGATTGAAAGACATTAATTTTATAATCAAATGATAAGAGCACTGTTCCTTGGTCAAGGAGTCTTGATCAATTATTCTTTTCTTAGTCTCTCAGGCACCTGCAAATAAATATTTTGTTGGCTAGCCCTTTGGTATGAATCTTTTCTTAGGGAAACATGAAAACACATCTACTTACCTCAAGGAACCTAAGGTAGATCAAAGAAATGATTCTACCAAAGTCTAACTTGGAGAACCAATAACTTTGTTGTGGTTACTGACAGAATATAGCTGAGGGCTTACTTCCAGGAATAAACACAGCTGTGTTGTTGAAATCCTTCCACAGCCTGGGTGATGAATCACAGAAGCTGTATCCCTGGGCTCCCTACAAGTTATAAAAGGAGTTTGACCTCCTTGAGAGTCTCCGTTACCCAGCTATCCTTACTGTTGTGGGAAGAACTGTTTGAATCTTGTAAATTTCTGGAATTTCTTGATACTTGTGAGTTATTTATTCCTTGAGCTTTATTAAGTTTTGTTCCCCCTGAGTCTTAAAATTTTCTTCTTTCAAGATAAACTATTTCATTTCATAGGACATTGTTATACTACACCGTGCTACATAGGGATATAATGATTTTTTAAAAGTAGTATTATCAAATGTGTATTGTTTTATTCCTGTTTCCATAATCTAAATAGAAATGTTCAGCCTTGACACTGGTGAGTGTGAATAAAATACCTGCAGCTGAATATTTCAGATATTAAGCTTCCAGAGCCTTTGGGTATCATTTCTTGAAAAACTTGGGAGGGCATAGTTGGATCCTGAAACCTAATAGAATTAAGTCACTATCCTGGATCCATAGGTACATTTTATCTATTCCAGAGCATTCATTTTTATTTTATCAAATGATCCAGCAATGTGTACATAGACTTACATGTGTGTTTGACTAAAACTAATTTCATAGAGCAACACCCACCTGACTTACAAGTAATATAAGATGAGATTTTCTGTCCTGCAATTCGTTTCTGTCTTTCTTCTTTTAACACTTCCTAATCAGTACCCTCTGATGACTTTTAACTGCTGATATAATAGCACTACCCAGGAAGGATCAAGAGAATTTTAATTACCTCACAGCAAATTAATCCTATCTGAGAATTCTGGAAAACTAATACTGTCCTTCAGAAAGCAGATAAGGTCACTCTAAGAAGAACTATAGACACATTTTTTTTTTAAATACTTGAACATTTCAGCCTAGGGGATCAGTGGACTTTTTTTTCAAGGAGCAAAACATTTAGCAAAATCTTATTGATGGAGATAGTACAGAGATGGGATGAGCCAGTGGACACTGAGATTGCAGAAAAGACAAAGAAAGCCCAAGGCCAGCCACTTACAAGTGGTCCTCTGTACTTTTAAGCATTTAAAGCACAAGAATAGAGGCTGGTAGCTGACAAAATGGCTCAGTTTGTGAGTTACTTGGTGCATAAGCAGGAGGACCTGAATATGACCTTCAGTGCCTATGCTTAAAAACACAGAAGCAGGACATGTAAATGAGAACCTCTACTTTCAGCATTGGAAACACAGAGATAGGAGTATACCTGGAGAGTGTTGGCCGTCTTGTCTAAGTGAAGTGAGAGACTCTGCCAGAGAGAGAGAGAGAGAGAGAGAGAGAGAGAGAGAGAGAGAAAGTGCACAATCAACCAGGAAGCCTGATGTTGACCTTTCCCTCTGGGCATATTACATGTGTGCATACAGACGAACACACATGGGCAAGCAGGCCTTCATTTCACTGACAAGGCAGCAAAACCACTTTTTTTATTATTATTTTTATGTCTCTTGTAGATTGGTTAGGGCAAGGATAGAGAGAAGAGATGAGTTAAATCCATTTCCTAGATGACTGACTATACAGTCCATGAGACTTTTTTATCTTTGTGATTATCTCAAATGTAAGAAGCAAATCCAGTACCAGAGTCTCAATCATTCTGAAGTTTTCATTATATAATTCTCTTCTTCCCAGGAGCCTGAATCAAGATTTAGTAAAATAAGTATATCAGGCTGCAGGTTCTTGTCATTGGCCTCCTGAATATCTTGGGGATGTGAAAATGACCTATGTTGGTTTTCTTCTTTAAAGGTGGGCAGGCAATGGGAGTTCTCCCCTCATGTCTGCCATTCTTAAATTACTCTCTCTGTGTGTGTGTGTGTGTGTGTGTGTGTGTGTGTGTGTGTGTGTGTAGATCCCCATCTTTCCTAATACTGTCCTTTGGAATGTTCTTCTGCAGCACTCTATAGACACTGCATTTGTCCTTTTAGTTGTCCTTCTGCAGAACTAAAACGTAGACTTCTCAGACCTAGATTATCAAACAGGAAGTTGTTACTCTGTATACATGCACAAGTATAAAACACAGGAAACTTGTTTAACCAGTACACATATGTTCACTAAATGAAAATGAAAATATACAGGTCTACAAAAACTCCACTTGTGTTTCCATTAAGCCTATTAAAACTGTTGATAGTTCTTGGCACAGGATAAGATGTTACTGTTGAGGAAATGACCTTACAAACCCCATTTTATGATGTGTTACTTTTTTAAAAGATAAAGGCAAATTAATGTGATTGCTCTTTTTTTCTTTCTTCCTTTATAAGGTTCTGATACTTGGTAAGACTCAGCTACACATTCAACAGCCCAGCCCAGCCCAGCACAGCACAGCCCAGCACAGCCCAGCCCAGCCCAGCCCAGCACAGCACAGCACAGCACAGCACAGCACAGCACAGCACAGCACAGCACAGCACAGCAGAGAGAACCATTTCCAGCTTTATCTAGATCTGGAGGATGTTATCTCACCTCCTTTTTCTTACTGCTGAGGCTGCTTTGGTACAATGTGGTACAGGAGCCCAAACTGAAATCCACATTTGCCAGTTTCCATGGTGACTATGTGCTCCATTGTCTATGCATCCTGACATTTCCTTCTGTCAGGGAGAATACTCGTCATGAAATCTCCTGATATTCAGAAATGGGTCTCTATGCATACTCTTATTACCATAAAGTGAACAAGTGTTGCCTTTCATGGCCTGTTCAGCAACTCTCAAGTTGTACATCCTTGATGGTAATTGTTGGAGCCAATCTTCCCGGGATCTTCAATGGATACCTTAGAAAGAACTGCAGAATGAGACCCTGTCAGGACAG
>LR749674.1:1995462-2194510 GCA_902729485.2 Mus minutoides | reverse complement strand
ACAGCATGACATTGCAACACTTGCTTACAAGTCTAATGATCAGATCTGGATAATTGGTACATCAATCAGCTCAGACACTCATTGTTTCTTTGTGCTGGGAACAATGAAAATCTGCTCTAGGAGCTGCTTTTAGGAAATATCATGATTGCTGCCAGCACAGCTCTATCATTGCACGGCAACACATTAACATTCCTGTAGAACTGCACCCCAGGCCCCGCATCCTGGGACCTTTGACCTCCCATTTCCCATCTTCCTGCCCAAAGCTTGTCTCCATTTCTGACAGCCACAGCTGTCCTTTCCCTCTTTGATAAATTCATGTTGCATTTAGAGACATAGACAGTCAAGTCAGATGTGAACAAGTTTTGCACAAGATAAAGGGCCAGCAGATGAGGAGGTTACACAGATGAGGAGGTTACATATCACTCCCTGTCTGAATCCCAGACTTGATATGGTTCTACTTCTCTCTACAACAAACACTGCGTCCTTCAAAGGACATCTGTCTGTAAGCCAATGGCTAGCCTACAGGTCACCCCACACTCATGCCCTTCTCCCTATTTTATAAAAACTCCGGAGGGGGCACTGTATTCCTGCTGCTGTCTGGTGGCAAAGCTAGCTCCTAAAACAAACAGCGAGGAGAGAGAGGTTGTTAAGGTGTGCTCTCAAGGTCATTACAAGCCTACTTTCTAGTCAGGATTTCTTGGCAATTCTGTTCCTCACTCTAGGGCTTTCAAAGAAAGGGTTTTCCAGATGCAGAGGTAAGCAGAGGCCACATGAATGCTAATATTTCCTTCTCCTACTGTGTCCTGCCAAAGATGAAGCCTACATGTCACACCACAGGCTCTACACAGCAGGCTTCAAGCCTCTGAAAGCTCCTTGGAAGCCTATCTGCCTATAGTTATCCCTCCTGTCCACTGACGCCTCTCCAGGGTGTAGAAATGGACGGCCAATGAATGGCAATGGAAGATAGAAGAGAGTTTCAACCAAGCTGGAGATTCCTGGGATACAAACCAGGGCTCAGTGTGTGTTTTCTGTGGAAGCCAACATAGTGACAAACATCCTAAGCTTGAATACCACACAAAATAGGGCACTATTTGGTCAGGGAGCATAGCTTCCTGGTTCCTATTAAGTTTGGGGGGACACTGCATCAGTCCATGAGGGCATGGGGCCACAGAGGGAGGAGGCCTTGGAGTCCTGTCCACGTCTCTTTTGTCCTGCCCTGTACGGGACTCACTACCTGAATCCAAGCCCCATACAGGAAGGAAAGTAGGTCACATGTATGAAGGACTTGGTCTGAAGAACCCAAGGTCAAATAAAGAAGGCTGCCTTTGCCCCGTTTCTCTGCCTTCATCGGCAATGAAGGTTTCAGACTCTAGCTAGCTGACCTAGATCTCACAAAAATAAGGACAGGTATCTCCCCATGAAGAGGATGAGTAGAAGGCTATGGTAGAGTCCTCCTGGGTCAACTTCCCATGATCCCTCAGGTCAGCACACTTCCCCTATTCACTCAGGTCAGACTAGGCATGGTGTCAATCCTGCTGTGGGCCACGTATATGGAAAGGGACATGGATCAAACTTTTTAGACATAAGAAACACATAACTTCCTGGGAACTTCATGAAGATAGAACATCTTTAGCGTGAACACACAGGAGACCAGGCTGGGACTTTTCTCTAAATGACCCATAGACAGGAGTCATGCAAACGAGGGCCAGTTTTGGCTTGGTTTTGTTACTGTTTTTTGTTTTTGTTTTTGTTTTTTACATTGTGCTGAGCCTCTGGGGTACATCACTAGGTTATATCATCGACGGTTATTTTTAATTGTCACTTGACACAAATTTACAATAACCTGGGAAGAGAGTCTTCGTGAATGCTGTTCTAGGCCAGGTTGGCTTACAGTTCTTCATTAATTAATTAAACCCTATGCTAACACTCAGCACCATGCAGGTCCCTCCTAGGATTAGCCCTCCTCCTAGAGCTTGGGTTGCAGGAGCTACCAGCTCAGGTCTCCAGCCTGTTGGGACCATGGCTTTGCAAGACTGAGACTTAGAAGCTACTGCAAAGGCTTGGTTTCATGATTTGGGGGACTTTGCTCCTGGAGGATCTCTCTTGGGATCGTTGCTCTTTGGAGTCTTAGATGCATGACATTGAGGAAGCCATGGGCACTGTGGGACTTGAAATGCATTGAACACCATCCACCTTCAAATCCCCAAATGTGAATCATCTGCCTCCACCTGTACTCCCAGGCACATTTGAGAGAATTTTATTTTAAGAAACGAAAACTAATTGGTAGTGTATTTAGAAAAACAACAACAACGACAACAAAATACACTGCTGCAATCTCAGAAATACATGAGCAGTGGGTGGTGGTCAAGAATGTCACTCCTAGGGGACAAAAACCAACCCAGAGCCTTTATTAGCATGTGCTGTACAGGCTCAGTCCACAGGTATTTGCAATGATTTAAATGTATGCAGCTTGCACATATGCTGATTAAAGCGTAAGCCATAGGGCTGATTTTAACAGCTTGAAATTTGGAAAATCAACTCTTTCCTCAGGGTTTGATGGGAGAATTAGGCTTGTGTTGTTGTTGAAACAATACAAGTGTCTCAGCAAATGGCAGATGCTTTCACAAGGCCAGGGACAACACAGCCCCCACCACTTTGCAGTAAGGTAGAACCCTGAGGGAGGCCTTAGTCCAAATCCACCAACGTAGCATAAGCCCCAAGTGACCTGCTCTACCATTTGCTGTAAGGTTACCCATTCTCCTTCGGGAGAAATGACCTTTGAAAGAGAAACTGTTGGCAAACAATTTGGTTTCTTTACCACAATTCCTGGAAACCACCTGCAATTCTTCATTCAGAAGGAGGCACGTTTATCAGCTCAGCTGTGTTTTCAGCCAAACAGAATGCTCTGGGGCCAGATGGGAAAATCTTTCTCGTGGGAATTATTCAGATTTCCATGGTATTTCTGAGACATTTTTCCACCATCCTTCAGCCAAAGGCAACTTCCCGAGACTCACACAGGGTGTGCATGGGGAGAGGGCATCCAGAATTTGAAGAAATGTCTGCTCCTGTGAACTTGGTCCACTAGTACATTCAGCCGTTGGCCATGCCACTGACGACCCTTGCCAGGTTCACAGCAAAGCTGGTCAGGGGAGGAGCTCACGTCCTGGTTCAAAGGGATTGCAGTCTATGATCAGCTAGGGAACAGGCATTCATGGGAAGTGAACAGCACTGAGGCCAGGATGAGAGACTATTTGGGCAGCATCTTTAGGATGCAGTCTAGGAAGTTCGGAGCTTATGAGTTCAGCTCTTACCCCATTCAGTTTCATCCTTCTGTAGCCTTCAGTGATTGCACCATCTACCTAACCCAACACCACTCCAACTTACAGTGATCTGAAGCCAGTCAATATTCTAGAAGATTCAAAAGAAAAAAAAAAAAAGAATACAGTTCCCACAGAGTAAACCCTTGAGAAAGAGCAGCCCAGGAGTGACACCTGGAATCCACTATAGAGTGTCTCATCCTGGGTGTCCTTGCTCTGCCATCCCACATTCTATCCTGTCCCAGAAAGGATGCCCACAAGCTCCTGGTCTGCCACAGTTGGGAGGGTAGAGCTGGTGCACAGTGAACACCTATGGCCAGAGAACCTCACTCTCCGCCTGGACCAGGAATCTGAAGCAGATCATGCTGTATCCCATACTCCTGGCTGCTCACACCAGAACATCACAATGTCTCTGGCCAGAAGGGCATTTCTGTGCAGAGATGGGACTCACCTCTTGTCACTGTGCTTGTTACACACAATCTGTGTGACCTTAAATTTCATTTCATGGTGTCTTGGCCTCAGAAATGAGCCAATCATATATCCAGAGAGGTTGTTGGCTCTTCCTTTGGGAAATGTTCCCTGGGGAAGGCGCATCTGAGTGAACTACATTCCAGGGGTGCCCTGAAGTTTAGTGAGGTCATGTACCTGGGGATGGATGGTGGAGACCCCTGCTCCCCTAAGGGCTAAATGCATGAAACCCTCTCTGTGGCTCCCTTCCACACAACATTCTCTCTCCTGGCTTGTAAAGGATTTCCATGCCAACCCTGGAAAGCCTATGTGGTGTTGAAGACATAGATGAAGATGCTCTGGGTCTGAGTAGCATGTTGAATGCATTTGTCTGTAGGTTACCTATGCCCTGCTCTTAATGGAGGAGCCATCAGTCATTGTCTGATGCCCTCACACCTTTTTCTACTTGGGAATATAGCTGATGCAGAAGCCAGCCTGCCCTGCAATTCTGCATAGTGTTCCGTAATGCTCTGGCAAAAAAGATAGAGTATGGTGCAAGGGCTCAAACAGACAGAGTCTATGGAGGTTATATAGAGCAGGGCTGATTGTTCTTCTCACCGTGTCAGAGTCCCCTGCATGGGTGTCCACCATCATAGTTGCTGGGGAGAACAAGTCTAAGCTTTACCTGGACAGAGGCTAAGGCACATGGCTATGTTTGGAGAAGGATGTTCACCCAGAACATGCCTGGTGGATATGTTAGGTAGAAAGAGGAGAGTGGGCCAAATATCTCTGGCTTGGCGATGGCTTTGCTCAAGGTGTGCAAAGGGGCTAAGACAAGAAAGAGGTGATCTGGGGTTTCTGAAAAAGTGCTAGTGTGATAGATGCCAGGATTCCTTCAGTGGTTTCAAATATCTGTTCTATTGCCCTCATAGGATCCCAAAGCAGAGATGATGTGGAGCCATGCTGACTTGGACAGGACTGTGCCAAGATAGCATTGGAGCCTTTACCTAGATCTCCAAGGCTCATCAAAGACTATTTGGTACTTCTATATAGGGCTCATTCCCCATCAGCCTGGCCAAATGAAGGAGCTCAAATCACAGTAGCATCTGGGCATCCACTGTAGTCACATGGTGTAACTGGGCATATAGAAAGCCATGGGGATAAGGAATGTTGCTGAGATAGTCCCCTGTCCCAGAAAGTTCCCAATCCTTGATGCTCGAGGCTGGGCACAGTGAAGAACAGAAGAAAATCCAGGAGATAAAAGGGGTAGGGGAAAAAAGAAGGACCAGAGGAACAGAGGTAGAGATGGCATGAGGGCTCAAGGGTCAGTGTGGCTGGCACAGAGCTGGGGCTTCTGCATTCTACTTGTACAGAGGCCACACAACAGCTGGGAAGTAGCTTGTCTCTGAATACCTGAACTGTAAAATGGGGATAACCATAATAGCAGGCCTCAGTGTGAGGTGAGTGCCACTGAGTAGCTAATAGTCATTAATGATTCCCAGGAACTAAAGTACACCTGGCACCTAACCACCCACAGGAAGAAACCAACAGTCTGGTTTTGACATTGTTTTCAAATTTTCAGTTCACTGAGAAGGAAGTCACAGTCAACTATGACCTCAATAGCAAGCAACTGGAAGCAGAAAAGAAAGCTGTGAAAGAGGCCAGATTAATAAGCAGGTCTGTGCAGGCAAATGAGGGGGGAGATAAGCAGGTCTGTGCAGGCAGATGAGGGGGGAAATAAGCAGGTCNAGATAAGCAGGTCTGTGCAGGCAGATGAGGGGGGAGATAAGCAGGTCTGTACAAGCAAATGAGGGGGGAGATAAGCAGATCTGTGCAAGGGGATGAGGGGGGAGATAAGCAGGTCTGTGCAGGGGGATGAGGGGGAGATTCCACACTGCCTAACTTCTGTTTGTACCTGCTGTATTTTGGAAAAGGTGGTATGTGTAATTGTGTGTGTTTGTGGATGTGTATGCACACGTGTTTGTTATGTGTGTATACATGTTTGTTATGTGTATTTTATGTATATATATGTGTGTGTGTGCATGTGTGATTCTGTCGTATGTCTGTGTGTCTATGTGTCTGTGTGGACAGCATGTTAAACAGATACACATACTTTTCTTAAAGATTTATTCATTTATTTTAAATGTATAAGTGTTTTGCCACTTACAAATATAAGTGCTCCAAGTGTGTGTTCTTTGCCCGTGGCGGTGAGAAGAACGTGTCAGATCTCCTGGAACTGGAGTTATAGATGATGGCAAGCCACTCTGCAGGTAGTAAGATTCAAACCATGCCCTCTACCACTGAGCTACCACTTCAGCCCCTAACATACACTTTTCAATGCCTGGATTGCAAATACTTTCCTGGACAAAGGGTTGGAAGGTGCAGGCTCCAGACCTTCTGGGACAACTAAGGTCTAGTCAATTACCCAGGCATGGTCTGAGTTTAAGCTCCTGAATTCTCCTCTGCAGTGGAGTAGAGGCTTGAGATGCGATGGTGGTTAGTAGATCCATAAGCCTGAATCTATTATGTAGGTGATGACAAACACTGGTCCCTAGATGTCCCTCATCCCTTAGCTCACCTCAGGAGACCTGCTCCCTCCTCTTCCTGTTCCCAAAGTTCCTCTTTCAAAGGCTTCATTTTGAGCAGAGTTTCCTATGGACCAAGATGCTCGCTGCCGAGCAGCCAGGCTGTGGTCAGGAAAACAGAACTGCTCAAGACACTTTGAAACCAACAACAAGAGGAGCGCCTGGCAGAGAAGGGTGAGGCAGGTTGTAGGCTAAGCATGTACTCACCTGAACACTGAGTCCTCACTGCCCTGGGCCCAGGGAGCCCACGCTCAGCCTTTTGCCACTCCAAAGTGAAGACTCAGAGCTCTCCAGGATAAACTGGGCCCTCTGACTTCCCCTCACCCTTGGCCAGCTGTGTGCACATCTCCCTACGTTCATATCCCGCTTTGGGGCAGGGGAGGGCTCTCCCTGCTCGTGGCTGAGATCTCAGTAGAATCATTTGCAGTCAAGAGTTCTAACAAGTGCAGTTATAGACATGTCTCAACAAGACAGGGGACATCACTGAGAGGGGTGGCCAGGACACCACTGTTGTGATGATAAAAAGAGAAAGAGCTATAAGAATATGTTCTGGCGGGGTATGGGGAAAGGGGGTGCCTCAGCGGGCCCATGCCAAGGCATCCCTTCCACCTGAGGGACTAGACACGCACTGTTATAGTATACAATAGAGTTTATTTAGGGCATGGGGAGGGGAGTTAAGAGAGTAGCAGAGGCAGAGAAAGGCAGAGAGGAGAGAAGTAGAAGTTGGCAATGACCATGTTAGGGGGGGTGAGGGGAAGAGAGGGGGAGCAAGTGGGCAAGAGGCAAGGGAGAGGAGAGGAGTAAGAGAGAGAGGAGGGGGCAAGGAGCCCTTTTATAGTGTCAGGCCTACCTGGCCATTGCCAGGTAACCATGGGGAGGAGCATACCTGGCTGTTGCTAGGTAACTGTGGGGGTGGAGTCCAGACAGCTGCAGTGTGTACACTATAGACAACGACATACAGTGTGTGGGGGTGGGGTGGGGTGAGGGGGGAGCTTGTGAATTTGTAAGGTCAAGGCTCACTGAACAAACTCTGAGCCTTGAACTTTGCAATAGAATCTGAACTTAACTATAAAGAAGCAGAAAAGCAAGGAATGATCGTGGTCCCTAAATCTCCTCCAGGCCACATTGACGCAGAAGCTCACCCCTCCAACAGGTGATTCTTTTTTTAACGTTATTTCACAAAGCCCTTATTAATACCAGAGAGCTAGGCTGAAGATGCCCTCAGGGAAAGGATAACCCAGAGAAGGCGTGTAAGTGCTTAAAAGTTCCCGGCTTCTAAGAACACATAAACAGAACAAGAGACCATGTAATGAAAGGGTACCACTTTCTAACAAGTGGGCAGTGCTCAAAAAAAAAAATCAATATATATTTCACCAGAGCTTCTATCCTGTTGGAGAGATGGGTAAGTGATTCTGTAGTACAAGGGAGAGTGCAGAGTGAGCATGCACCTGTGTGGTGGCAGAAAGCAGGGCTTAGGTGAACAGAGGAAACTCAGAGTCCCTGGCCAGCAGCCTCTGTGGTAATGAGCTTGTTCTGGAGGTGGGACTGGGGGGCAGAACTCCCCAAGGACAGAAGCCTTTGAAATGCCAATAAGTGACAAAGTTCAAAGTCAGGGCTGAAAGGAAATAGAAGCCAGACTAGCCAACTTAGTTCTCAGCTCTCACTCTCGCTCTCTCTCTCTCTCTCTCTCTCTCTCTCTCTCTCTCTCTCTCTCTCTCTAGCTTACAGAAACGTCATAGCCATATAGCTCGCAGTGCACCCCAGTGAGCATCCTCTTTGGTTATTATGCCAGCAGTGGCTTCTGGGAGAGCCTGTCTGACAGTCATCGCTCAGCCCCACCTTACTGCCTCTCTCTTTCTTTCTTTCTCTCTCTCTTTCTCCAGAACCATTCCTAAAGCACGGCTTCCTGATTATATTGTGCTCTTTGACGAGAGAGCCATCAGCTACATGGTCTAGACAGACTTCAAAGCTCTAAGAAGGACCATGAAGGCTGACATCTAGGTCATAATAGTGTTTATATCACAATCCAGGAGCAATTCAGGTGACATGCTCGCTAGGATAGCTTTTCAAGTCCCTGTGTGATCTGCCCAGCGGGCTCCATAAGCCTGGCTTTCTTGGTTCCTGTGTCCCCACCAGAGTGGACAGTGATTATGTCATACAGTATAGTTGATACCTCAGGAAATGCCAAGCATGCAAATGAGCTGCTGTCCCTGCCACCATGTAGCTTACGGGTCACTCCAAAAATAGAAACGTGTCATAGCCATATAGCTCGCAGTGCACCCCCGGTGAGCATCCTCTTTGGTTATTATGCCAGCAGTGGCTTCTGGGAGAGCCTGTCTGACAGTCATCGCTCAGCCCCACCTTGCTGCCTCTTATGGCCTCCAAGTGGTCTTGCTCCTCTGCCTGGTGGCAGAGAGAAAAGTCTTCACCACACTCATACCTCAGCTGCTGCCTGCACCACCACCCCCAGCCCACCTCGGACCCTGAAGCTGTATTTACAAGGCAAACGGCAACTTGCTGATTCTCTGTCTCCAGAAGACATAGATGCCTCCTTCCCAGAAAATGACCCAAACCTCATGGGTTCTGTATGCTGACTTTCTGCTCCCCGATCCTGCTGGTGTGTGTGCCCCTAGCCATCTCTTCTTTCTCTGCCACAGCCCCTCTGTGGATGATGCCTGATGGACTGTGTCTCTAGCCACTTCTTCTTCCTCCAGGCAGCCAATCCACGAATGATGGCCCTCTAGGTTCAGTCCTATCCTACTGGGTCTTTATCAGGTATTCATTATCATGTCTAATGGAGAGACTCCAGGGCTCTCTGTGGTCTTGACCTCTCACTTGAATTACCTAGTGCCTCAAACCAGTTCCCACAGCTTGATTCTCTGTAAGTCATAAAGAATGGGCTCTCATAGATGAGCTTCCCTCAACCATGGTATGTGGCAAGCATGCTATTCAGTTTAGATATGTCTACATTGAAACATGCAGCCACCTGGACGTATATGCTTAGAGATCTGGCAACCAGAAAGAAACATAATTTACTGATAACAGTTCAGACACTAACATCCTTTGGTTCTTTTTTGAACTATTATTTTTATTTTATGTGTGTGAATGTTTTGCCTGCATTCGTGTATGTGTATTGCATGCATGCTGGAAGCCCAAAGAAGGTATCAGACCTCCTGAAACTGAAGTTTCAGAAAAGGTCTGAGCCATTATGTGGGCAAAGGGAATCAAACTGAGATCTATGTAAAAGAAGCCAGTGCTTTTAACAACAGAGCCACCTCTCTAGGCCTTTCGTTCTTTGATGGAGAATGCTCTAAACCATCTTTGTTTGCAGGAATTTGGTCTACCCTTGATTTATTTTGTTTACTACCAAAGGAAAGTCCTATAAAAACTACATGCTAATAGTCTTGAGGATACACTAGTCTGCATATAAAGCCCACTCTGAGCTCTACTTCTCTGGTAGTACTGGAGACATCCCACGAGAGGCTTCTGAGCCTCTCAACAACACAGAGCATCTGTCTGATCGAGAGTGAGCATAGAAAATTAACGACACAAGTATAAATGGCTCCTTAGGAACGGTCTTGAGTAGATGATCCACTACCAGCCAAGAGGTACTTGTGTTGACGGTGGGATGCACTCACCAATGCTCAGCCATCTCCGCTGAGCCAGGTAATCATATCAGCACTGAGCAGAATATCGACACTGCATATTCACTGTCGACGACGGTCTGGGGAAGCAGAAAACTTCCATGGTTGATAAATGGCTATGATTGCATCTATAGATGTCTTCCAGGAGGCTGCAACTGACAAGATTGTTTTTAAATATGAAGCTGAACAAAAATTCAGTTTCCTCCAGAAATGGGAGGTTTGAGTTTCAAGACACATACAAAATATACTTTCCCAGGAACAAAGTAATCTTTAAAGAAGAGCAGGGCATTCCACTGAGCAGTGATCAAGTGATCACCACGGTGAGAAACATTAGGTGCACAGGCACTCGGGGTGTCCCCGCTAGCACCCGGAGTCATTAGTCTGATGAATGTCAAGTGCTAATCTAGAACTAATGAGATTTAATTTTATGAATTGTTTTCATAAATACTAGAAAACATCTTGAGAGAGATATACTGTATTATACCTCCGCATACATGATGGATGCATGCAAATGCCCTGGCTACAACTCCTGAATAATTCATCTCCACCATTCTATTTACATAGGAAAACGATGCTTGATTCACTTGGCAGATTTTAAGCCACAATTTCTATTGGTGAACTAAGCCCCTAGTGTTCAGCCCACAGGCACAGGACAGCAGGGGCTTCTCTGTATGGGAGCTAGCTGCCTTTATCTCTGTGAGTTCCCTGATTGTTTAGAAAACAAATACTTGTTTGATCCACTCCATTTTTTTTAAAAAAAAAAAAAAAACAACAAATCTTAAGTCCTATAACGGTACTTGCAAATCTGTTTAAAAAAAATAAAAAATAAATAAATAAAATAAATTCTTTCTGGCTGTTTCATCCTGTTCAGGGTGGCCTCTGCTCTGTGCTTGTGCTTGCTTTTTACAAAAAAGCTTTTTATTCTACAATTCTTGCTGCTTGCTTAAGAAAATAAATAAGAGAGCAGGAAGTTGAAGCAGGGGGAAATCCTCAGAGGATGCTGGATCAGCATCTAGGAAGCATCCCCACCCCTGTCCTTCATGTTGCCCATTCAGAATACACTCGTGGATAAGAACACTTGACAGGGTATACCGGATGGGGACCTCGACACATATGGAGGGATGTAGTGCCCTTTGGAGACTGGTGTCCCTAGGGAATACTCTGGGTTCTCCCTCGTTTAAGGTGCTTTAACTCTTCTGTCCCATCATCAAGTCTGCCCAACAGTTGGCAGCTCCCACTCTGGAGTTTTTTCCAGAAGAGCTTTTCGAGAGGTGCTGTTGGGGAAATGTAGAGGATCGGGATTTTGGAGACTAAGCTTCCCTTTGACTGGCCTTGACCGGCTTTGCCAACTGGACATGACTCCTNGTGTGTGTGTGTGTGTGTGTGTGTGTGTGTGTGTGTGTGTGTGTGTGTGTGTGTGTGTGTGTGTGTGTGTACCTGTCTACTAAGCATCATTACAGTGCCTCCTATGTTCTGGAAGCACCTTGGTCATTTTTATAAGTATTAACTCCTTTGACCTTCAGCAGAAATGATCTCACCCCACCTCACTCAGACAGGACAGGGTATGAGACTGAGTAGAACATATTGGTCACTTTGGAAATTAATCCTGGAATTCAGACTCATTGATTACTTCTCATCTCGATCGCTCTCCTTGAGGTTGATCTAAGAAACCGTTTCGTCTGCATTTGGCTTCAATGTTGGAATCGTACATCACTTTAGAGTCATACAATATTAATAATGTGCGGGAGACGGCCAATTTCACCTCTTATCTCTTTAACTTCCTTTAACCAAGATGGCTGCATGCACCCACTCAGCAGACTGGCTTTTTATTTCTGCCCTTTAAGGATTCCAAGAAAATCTTCAGACTTCACAAATAATAATTTAAAAAACAGTCTTTATAGACCTCAGTGCTTCTTAACGGTTTCTAAAAGAGTGTTCACTCTCTCAGAAGGAAGATATCAACAGAGAATAATTCTACTTACAACACTGTGACTTAAAAAATAATCCCGAAACAGGCAGAGGCATATTTGTATGAACAGATTAACTCTTTCCCAAACAACTTCACAGAGACTGGGGAGCAGCCTTAGATGAACACGGTGTATCTTACTGCAACGACAAGATTTGACTGCACAGACAGGAGCGTGCTGGTAGCATGGCTGAGCTTGCCTTGCAGTCTTAGCATGATTGTTAGGCAGCACTTGCTGAACCTGTGAGAGGTGGAATTTCCCCCCAAACCCTGGTGGGGCTGTAATGAATGTCTTCTCTTAGACTCACTGATTCCAACACATGTTCGGAGGAAAAGACTGGACGTGAATCATTGCCTGGTATGTGTTGCCTACTCACACAAGGGTGTGAAACAGGTATGTTGCCCTTCTCTGCTCCACTCCTGATCCACCTGGGGACCAGTGATGGCTTAATTCAGAGGTCTCTGCTCAGATGCCTGAGAAGCAGCTGTGAACAGTGCTCGGGGTGGGATGGGGCTCTCCATCTTACCTAACTCAGCTCAACATTGGGTGAGAGGGATGGCAAGGCTTCTGCCAGCCGTTCTGAGGGGATAAGTCAGTGCTTACTGTGACCTTCAGTGTAAGTCATTCTCCACTCACAGCCAGATGCTCCCACCCTCTAACCCCCACCCCCCGCTATTTACAGAGAAGAAATTCCTTTAAATATCTCTGTGCCAAAAATCTAGCTTCAATATCTTGAGAAAAAAAATTCTGGCTCTGTGTCCTTAATGAATATGTAGGAAGCATCAGAAAGCATCTTAATGGAGCATTTGAAGCTTGTTTCCTGGGGGACAATACACGCATATTTGTAATGTTTGTCAATTCTTGCTGTATAAATTTTTCTGACATGAGCAGTTTCAACCTACTATCTTGGCATCACTGGCTACAGAGCTGGGGAAAGACATAGAGAATAGATTTTCCTGTGCTGGTACACACCTGTTCCATCTTACCACTGTAGATATCTGTTCTTTGTGGTTATTAGATGATGATGTCATGAAACTGTATTTGCAGGTACTTGTAATGTTAGCATCCAGATCAGGGTGATTCTGGGGCCACAACATCTGCAGCAATTTTTCCCACCCCTCCAGATACTGACAGGCACCCCACTGACAACATTGTTCATGAACCTATAGCTAACAGACTTCTAGATGCAGATACTTCTTACCTGTGAAAATGAATTTATATCAAAAGTAACATTGGTGGACACACATCTTACTCCCCAACCCCTTCACTGCTCTCTGCTTGGGAATCAGGCTGGCTGCAGGCTCCTGGCGTGAAACATACCCTTTCTCATAAAGACCCTCATGAGAAGGGACTTGGACTCTGCCACATACACCTGATGCCATCTCAGACCCCTTGCCATGTTTCCTGTCTGTCAGTCAGCCAGTCTGTCTGTGTGTTCATCCATGTATTTATACATCGTCTAATAGGCTCCGGAGCCTTAACAATCCTCAGTGTGCCTCTTAAATCTGTATCCAAGACCTGATGGTACCAGCTCTTGAGGGGTTTGTGAGCCACTCAGGAGCTTCAAATGTGAAGAGCTTGTTTCTTCCGTTTGACAACTTGAAGCTTATTGGAGAATTCTCCAATGACGTTAAGAAAGTTTATCTAAAGATACGAGAGTGGGGAGGAAATAGCCCATTTCTGCTACTGTAAGAAAAATGTGTGTTAATTTCAATTACAAATAAAAACATTTTTACTTTCTCTCATCCTTAAGGAATGGAAAACCCAAGATCTAGGTTCCAGCAAGATGGAAGCTTCATTGTTCCTTGCATAGAGGGACAGAAGGATAGAAAGGGAGCTATCACCCCCTGGATCCCTATTTACAGGAGGGCTCAAAAAGCACCCCCAGAAGGCATACCTTATCATTATTATGCATTGGGGACTCACTCTCAACAGGAATTTTAAACAGGACACAAACACTTAAACCACGGCAGGAGAGAAGAAGGCAGGCACAACCCTGCTCTGCTAAGCCCGTTTTGTCTAGGAGACAGGAGGATGGTGTTATGGTCAAGAAATTTAAAAGACACTAAGACAATAGTTTCCCTTTATTGTTGGGTATAACAGATTGAACCGAGGTCCTCATGCATGCCAGGCAAACAGGCAGCACTGATTTGTACCCTGGTCACCTTTTTGCATTTTATTTTGAGACAAGGTGTCACTAAGGTTTCCACACTGGCTCAGGCAGGCCTCGAACTTGTTATCCTTCTGCTTCAGTCTCCTAAGGACCCACTGTGAAAGGACTGTGCCACCATGTCCAAAGAGACTATCTTGATCTTAATAATCCAAAGTCACCCACCTAAAACGTAGACGTAAATGTATAGTTTTTAGGTCAGCACAAAAACTTTAATCTGTCCAATGGGACGTAATAAAAGATAAGGACAAGATGATAAATAAACTCACAAAATAGGATAGAGAATGAGGCATAAACATGGTCACATTAACTGTAAGTATGTTAAATTTCTCCATCATAAGGCAGACTCCAGATGAAGAAAAAAAGAGCTATGAGAAATGAGAAACAATTTAGAGCAAAGGGGGAATAAAGGCTAACACAAATATGGAAAAATAATGTTTAAACATGAACTCAGAGAAATGAGTGCAGCACTTTTAGTAATGAGTGCAAGATGCTTTAGGAAAAAGCCACGATAGTTGACGAGGGGAGCTACATATCCATAAAAAGAAAAGCAGAGGCAGAAGATGGAGCAATCATGAATGTGCACACCATTAGAATACTTAGCCCATGCCAGTGTAGATGAGCCCTGGTGGCCCCGTGAGCTGATCACGGTTGCAACCAGCACTCATCAGAAAACAAGAGTTATCAGAAGCAAAATCGCAGCACCCCGCTCAAACATCTAGGAAGAGACCGTGGAGAGCAGGAGAGCAAAGAAAGCAAGATTCTGTAGAAGCAGCCAGGAATCGAGTCTAGGACCTAAAGCAATGATGATAAATGAAATTGGCCGTTGTTTCTTGGCACCACTGATGGATAAAAATCACTCGATAACTATGTCTTGCTTCTAAATGCTCAAGTGCTGGGACATGGCTACATTTTGAGCAGCCGGGACGTGATTCATCATCAAGTACACAGGGTCTGTGGCATTATGCTTTCTATTTTGCACACATTGGAAAAGACATAACAAAAAAGTTAAAATAATGGTGTATTTAACTACTTTTCTGTTGCTGAGATAAAAGTCCACAACCAAAAATGAGTTGTAGAAGAGTTTGCTTTTGGCTTTTGGTTTCCGAGGGATAAAGGTCCACGATGGCAGTGAAGGCAAGGCAACAGGCATCAGGAACACATGTTGGCTGATCACATGTCATCTGCACACAGGAGGCATGCTGGAGGACATGGGGAGGGAGGGGCAAAGAAAGGAGAGAGCGAGCAGGAAGTTTATACAGCGAGAGCCTGGTTCAGAAGCAGGAAGAGCAGTAGGAAAAGAAGCAGAGAACAGAGGAAGAGGACAGACTCCAGTCACACTGGATCTCCCACTGAGGAAAAAATTCCCCTTCAAGGACACACACACACACACACACACACACACACACACACACACACACAAAAAAAAACCAGGCTATCTGCACAAATAGAAACATGATCTTCCTGAAGCCTTAAGAACACAGTACTGACTGGAGGGTGGGGTGAGGGGAGGAGGAAAAGATGCAAGTTTATAACGCAATATCCTATAGATAAGTTGAATATGCACATATATCAAACATTAAGCTTATTAATAGTTTTATAGGGGGTAGACACGGTGGTATATGCCTATAATCCCAGCACCCAGGAGTCTGGGGCTAACATCTTGAATTCATGGCTAGCCTGGGCTTTACTGTGAGACCTTGTTTCAGACAAAACAAACAAACAGAAAATTTTAAGTATACATATAAATCTAAAGACAGACATTACATACCTTGGAGGATTTCCTTCGGGGAGAAAGTATAAAGAAGAAGAAAAGAATCTTAAATATGATAAAAAGAAGTTCAAAGTAGAATATAAAGCAAGTTCTTTGTAATGCCTTAATGATGGCAGTATGAGAACATTTTACTTGTATAAGTGAGGGCAAGAACTTAACACAAATGGAAACAACAAATAAGAAGCAGGGTGCAGCACCGTGTGATTTTTTTTTTTTTTTTTTTGAGCTGAGCTAATGTGTCACTGGGATGAATGATTCAAATAGCCCCGGAGAGCAACTGTGAGGCTCTGACTTTATGCACCAAAGCAACCCAGAGGCTCTGACTGTACACACCAAAGCAACTATGAGGCTCTGGCTGTATGCAGCTTAGCAATGATGTTGAAGAAGGACATCCATTTCATTTGTTGAAATCCCCATTGGTCCATGGCTTCCTACTCATGGGATTCAGATGCAGAAAAGGAAATCAGAAGCTGTCCCAAGGACAACAGCTTAAATGACTGGGTGACAGGCCAGGCACTAGAAGGATAGAAGTAGGCCTGGGAGGGCTGATGGGTTCAGCTCTACTGAGTTTTGGGGTTCTCAGAGTAAGA
This sequence comes from Mus minutoides, assembly GCA_902729485.2. Lineage (NCBI taxonomy): Eukaryota > Metazoa > Chordata > Mammalia > Rodentia > Muridae > Mus > Mus minutoides. The sequence goes on along the minus strand of LR749674.1, from coordinate 2,178,016 downwards.
GTTGTAGGTAAGGCAACAGCTGTTAGGACAGGAATGCATTTGATCAAGCACCCTTTTCTGGGAAAATCCAAAGTTGCTCTGACCATCACAGTTGTGAATCAGAACAGAAATGTTTGGTCTCAGTGCTCTAAGAATCTCTGAACTTCTACACAGAAAAAGCACGTAGTTGCAGTAGTAGTAATGGGGTTGTATCTGTTTTTCTGACAAAGAATCAGATGGGTGAAACAAGAGCGATAAGAAAATAGAAGGAAACAGAAATGTGTCCTGAAAGGACTTAAAATACCTCTCAACTCTTAATGAAAATCTCTGTCTAGACTGCAGGTGTTCGGTAAATATTCGCCACGTATCTTATGAGGCACAACATCTTTATAAAGACTTAAATGTTTGTAGCTTGAGAGATATTGCTTCTGTCTATCACAGTGGAAACCTGTCCAGCCGAATCTCTCATCCGGCAGACACATGAAACTGAAGGCTTTCCTGGCTGCTCTGATGATCATCAATGGACGGGAGGTAGCCACCGCACTGAGAGTGATTTGAACGGACAGCCGGCATTTAATGAGGAGTGGAGAGTTGCGAGTCTTCCACGGCATGTGTGCTAAATCACTGGTTTTCACATCCTTCTCAGAAAAGCCGTTTGTTCTATAATTATGTAATCCCCATATATATGTCATGGAAAGGCAGCGGTTTACTATTTCAAATTAAATTTTATTAGAGCAAGGAGCTTCCACAAGCCACACCAATGAACACGTCTGTGTCTTTATTCTCTGTGCATAGCCCAAGCGAAGAGCCCTCTTACAGTACAGGATTTCAGTGAAGCAGTAGAAATTTTATGGTGATACAGTAGGGAAGGGAACCACTGGGGAAAGCTGCATTTCAGAACTGGGGTGTTCCACTATTGACCCAAAACTCTTCCATCACTGCATGCTGAAGAACTCATCTCATGAACCCTACAAGGCAGAAGGGCAGTTGTTTCTATCTTTATGTTGTTGTGGACAGGGAAACATGACCAAGGACCTACCCCAAGCATCAATATATCAGCCTGGTGACATGAAAAGAACATAAGTCATTTGCTAAGTCAAAAACATCGTGGGCTATTAAGCGAAAATATAGGTACTGCATCCTTGCATCCAATCCGTGTCCTGGGTTTCGATGCTTTGACACAGAGGCTTTCAACTTCATCTTACTTCATGTTCAACCATATTTCAGATTTTGGATCCTGATTCTTTTCTGGGCAAATGATACTGGCAAGACCTCTCTTGGAAGCAGTCAACACTATGAGTGGAATGAGCTGAAGCCCCCTGGTGTGTACCTCTGAGCTAGGATGGAGCGTGGGTGTAAGTTAGTTTTAACCTACAACTGGTTCATCTAGAGAACCTCTGTAAATCAAGGAACTTACACATCTTGCTTCCTCAAACAGACAAATACACTCTCTTAAAAGTGAAAGTGCAGCTTGTTTTTACCATGTACTAATACATATCTCCATCTTCTTCTGACCTGAGCCTACTTGACCTAACCCAAGATAGGTGTGCCTCGGAGAGAAGGACAGAGATGGAGTGCCTCAGAGAGAAGGATAGACATGGAATCATAAGAGCGCTAGTCTGCTAGGATCTCCTAAGAGACCCATGAGTACTGAGATGGTGGGATGTAGTAGCGAGATGACGGGATTTAATACTAAGATGGCAGTCCAGTTGAGGCGATGATTGTAAGAGGATGCTGAGGCATACCACACAGTAGCATTGCAGGCAGCCACTCACCAGCCTGAAGAGGAATGGTGCACTCACCAGCCTGAAGAGGAATGGTGCAGGCAAACCACCTAGCCTGGATCTTTTGGTGAGAGCCATTGGAGAGGTGACCGGCTGGGACCACATGGAGGTGGACTGGAGCCACAGAGGAAGAGCAGTCATTTCTAGGAGTACCTCACAAAGTAAAGGGAGGAGGATGGGCTAGATTTTGTCCTATAGCTCCCTATAGGCTTGCCTCAATGTCCCCTTTCCTTAAGCTAATCAGAAGCAAGAAGGTAAAAGACCCAGGAAGTATAGTTTAACTTCAGTGTAGACACAGTCAACATGAAGACTACATTGATGTCCTTTGTAGTGGGTTGGCCTGATGCTGCTTATATGCTAATGGTAATATGAATCCCCCAAACTGGATGTGCCAGAGATGAGAAAGTTCTTAGATGCTAAGTAACCCTGCCCCCAGTTACTTGTGATTGGTAAATAAAGATGCCAACAACTAATAGCTAGGCAGAAAAATCATAAATAGGGTTGAGGTTTCATGGGCTTGGGTAAGAAAGGACCAAGAGGAGGAGAAGGAGGAGAAAGAAGCTACCATGGGTTAAAGGAGGAATGTGCAGGAGGAGAAAGGAAATGGTCATGGGTTAAGAGAAAGGAGAGCATGGCCCCGAGGACTGCCCAATTGGAGCTAAGAACAGCACAGGTGGAGCATAGTAAATAGTAAAATAATACCTTAGAGTTATCAATAGGAAAGCAGATTCTAACAGCATGGAAGGTAGGTGGCTATGCAGTTAATATGCTGTGTAAGGCATATTGTAAATATAAAGGCTGTGAGTGTGTCTTTCATCTGGGAACAAAATGATCAAGGTGCAGGAGTGTTGGGGTCCACTGCCCGCAGTGGACGGGGTTCCTGGAGGATTGGCCCGAAGCTGAAATGAAACTAAGGGAGTGGGGGAAGAAAGAAGAACTCCAAGGCTACATGGTTGCTTCTGCTTAGAACAACTGTTTAATGGTGGACAAGCATTTGGGGATAAAGGAAGGGGAGGCCCCACCCCCAGTCTTCTGCGCAGACGTTCTGGAGTTTGGTGGGAACCCTGAAGTATCGTGACATCTCGCAGGTGGGCTGGTCATAGGTGGGCCACCGGTAAGCTGGGCGGAGCCAGGGACCTGGGAGACCTGGAAAAACCAGACTGCAGGTGTCACTGGGCTGTCAAGCCTAATTAATTAGACAATGGATGCCGCTGGGGTGCGGCTCGGCTCTGGTCATTGCACCAGCTATGCTGGTGGGGGAGGGATACCACATAGGAGAAGTCCCAGGCTGGAATTTTAAATAATGTCTATTACATCCTTGGTTGGTCACCTCTTCCAGCGACCTCGTTCTTTACCATGGAACCCTAAATGTACTCTTCCCACAGGGAAGCTGCCATTTTCCCATAATAAATCTGAGATCAAATGTGACATATTGTGGCCCAACGACTGAGGCAGAAGTGACCATGTGCTCTTCTGCACCTATCCTTCAGAGGAGCTTGATGGCTTCATTTCTGGGTCTCTGTGTTGCCTTGGGAAGTATGTGTCTAGGCTAGTGCTCTAGAGCCAAGGTTACAGTAACAGCCATGTGGGTCCAAGCTTTTGTATCAGGCCTGCAGCAGAAGACCCACTGGCAGGAAGATAAATGCATGAGCAGTCTCTTCACAGGCCACGAAGACATCCAACTATATGAGCTGCTTCACACCCATCGACTGTGAGCAGAGCCAGTGGATAAATACAGGGGAAAGGATACAAAGGAACCTTTTTGGCAATAACCAGGAAGAAAATAACGCCTTTGTTCAGAACTCTTGTACCAATTAAACCTTTGCAACAATTATAAGACTAAACATAAAATCTAGACCCAATGACATCCTGACATCCCAATGACAGACATGGAAGTAGAGTTCTGTGGAACTCACCTGCATCCTGATTTAGTCCCCAGACCTGTGAGATGATGGGAGCTTACTGTTTTAAATTACTGCATCCTGAGGTGATGTGTTCTATGGCAATCCACAACATTGGGTCGTTTGTGTCTCTCGAGGGTTCTCGTGGTAGGAATATGACTCAAATTGTGCTAGGAACACCGTACTAGGCAGAAGCTACTGTGTGTGGCTCGGAGCTCCCTGCAGTGCTGGTCAGACGTGAGGAGCATCACATAGTCTGGCTGACACTGGGCCTGAGAGGGAAACTGCTCATTGCAAAGCTAGATGAGAGGCCAAAGGACTTTTTGAAATATGTGGCTCCCTCTTGACAAAGAGGGCTTTTATACAAATATTTCTTTATGATGTCATGTCGGAAATTCCAGGACTGCAGAGCAGGGATTGAAAAGCAATGGGAAGAAAGGGAGATAGCCATGTTCAGACCATGTGGAGAAGAGAGGTCTCCGTTAAGCCGAGGCACCATACCTGTTTTCCTCTGTGATAGTCACAACCACCTGGCTTTCTGCTTGATCCATCCCAAGACAACCTCGACACCTTGGTAATCCAAATTCTCCACTGGAAGGGCAGGGCTGCATGATGCTCACTTAAGACAAGCACAGCCAGGAAGTCTGGCTGCTCATCACCAACATGATGAACCATGCTGCCATGTCACCAGCTGCCCATGAATCACTCAGTTGGCACAGGAAGGAGAGAGAGGGGGCGGGGTAGGAGGGAGAGGGAGAGAGACAGAGACAGAGACAGAGACAGAGACAGAGAGAACTCCGTACAGAACTGACCCTGATCTTATTTAGAGTAAGAGTATGGCAACAGTTTCCATAATTAAGAACAGTGAGATGCAAATTTGGGGCACTATCTAAAAACCTCTACACAGAGATCTCTGATGAATCACAAACAATTGAACGTGACCATTTGAACAGGAAGCGTCCCCTGTGCTACCTACTTCTGACTGCCATGGGGTTTTCTTTGTGCCTCAGACAGACCACTGACAAGGGATACAAGCAGGCTCACATCTCACGCATACAAGCAGTATTCACTGACTGCCACCTCCAGAGTGATTGGCACACTTCTCAGAAAGAGGATGAAATACAGAGAAAGGACACCCTGTGTCACTCCAGCAGGTCTGAGGGAAGGCAGGGGTTAGCTGTCAGAACTGCATTCCAGAATCAGCAAGGAAGTACTTCTCACCACAGGATTACTACCAAGCAGCATTGCCAGGAAAGAGCAGGCACACACTTGAATGTGTCTTCTTTTACTGAGTAACTTTATGCTTTGAATGATTAGAATGTTTGCTTGTGCCTCTAGAGTAGGTGGTTCCACTGATAATACAAAATGAAACTGTATTTGAATAAGAATAGAATAATAATTTTTAAAAAATGAGAGAGGCTACTTCCCATCCTCCAGTAGGTAGTACAGATACAGGGAGTGATGCCCAGATGGTAACTATGGACACAGCCTGCTGCAGCAACCAGGCCCACCCCAAGATCCATCAGGCTCTTAGGCCTGAGCAGCAGAGGTAGCCACCTGGAATGGTCTTTCTGGAAGAATTTTCATGGCGAGGAGCACCGGTGAGAAACCTCCCAAAGGTTCTCTGAGAAGGTTGCCATGTGGGTTCCTTAATGGCTGCTTTTTCACTCCTGACTAAAATGGAATCCTAAAACCCCTGCTTTCCCATTTGTGAACTTGTGTCTAGGTTTTAAGAGCTATGCCTCCAGTTCCCACAGCAGCTGGCCCTGGAGTCTAACGCTCCAGATTCACCTAAACTCCCTGCTCTGTCTTCCTCAGGCTTCCCTCAAGACAATTTCTGTATGCTCTGCACAAACCCATAACTCACAAGGCACCAGGCAGGCAAGGCCATGGCAGACTGTCTTATCTTTAACACTGACTCATGAGAAGTGGGTCCTCCACCTTCCCCTTGCTCTAGGTGGATTCTGACACTGTATGTTGACCAGTGCACACTGCAGTAAACACAGCTGTTACCTACAACACAGAGTCACTATAGTGTGAGGAATCGCCATCAGCCTCAGGAATAGTCTGGAGAGAGAGAGCAGTGTCTGCAGCCTGGGTGTTCCAACTATCTCAGGTCAGAGAATGACACCACCTTGACTGCTGTGCCATTCAGAAAGGAATTAAAGCCATAGACACTTGTCTACTAAAGAAGATCAAGCCGTCTCCCTAGCAGAGGCTCTGGGTATGCTGTGTCTGAATTCTAGAATTACAGAATATTCTGCCTGGAAAAGCTCCTACTTCCCATCATTCAGCTGTTTGTTTATTTCATGCACCAATAGCTAAACAAAAGTGCTGTGCATTAAAATGCGCGTCCTTATTCGTGGCTTTTCCACTCAACTGGAGTTATCCGAGCCATGTCACCAGCTGCCCATGGATCACTCAGTCGGCACAGGAAGGAGAGAGAGGGGGTGGGGTACGAGGGAGAGGGAGAAGGAGAGGGAGACAGAGACAGACAGAGACAGAGATGCTGGATGTGTGGATGGATAGATGGATAGGTGGATGATGGAAGGTAGAGATGATATACAGATGATTGACAGATATATGATAGATAGATGGTAGGCAGAAGTGACAGATAAGTGACAGTTATAAGTGGCTGATAGATGATGGAAGATAGATGATTAATAGATGATGATAGGTAGATAGATAATTGACAGATAGGTGATAGATGATAGATTATAGAAGATGGATTAAAAGATGATAAATAGATAAATAAAAGATAGATGATAGATAGATAGATAGATAGATAGATAGATAGATAGATAGATAGATAGATGTTAGATAGATGATAGGCAGATAAATAATCTGGTGAGACACTAAAATACGAGGGTCTTTACTGTGTAAACAGAGATGCCCTGCCTCAGATGGGCCAACCAGGTCATTATAAAGTCAGAATACCTGGGATTTAGGAGAAAAGATTTGGCCTAAGTGAACACTGATCTAAATCTTTAGGAGAGAGAGAGAGAGAGAGAGAGAGAGAGAGAGAGAGAGAGAGAGAACATTGGTCCTGATTAATTCAAATCAGCCCTAAAGGAGAAATAAGAAACACATTGTTTCCCCCAGCTGTCAGGTTACTGCAGCGTTGGCCACGCCCCACAGGTTTCTAAGTCACAGGCAGAAGCATTTTATAACAGACTCCATAAACCAAAGCCTGCATGCTTGCTGGATGGCTGGAGAAAACTAAAATAACACAGGAGCTTGCTCTCTCTCCACACGGCCTCCCCCGGGGTTAATTGGTCTGCCTCAGACCTACTGCTCAGGTATTTAACACAGCACTGGCTTCCCCCAGAGGGTGCATGCCCAGAGATGCCAGATCAAAGAGGCCATTTTTCAGGGGGGAAAGGCCAGTCCCTACTGGTCCAATGTGCAAAGCCAGACTCCTACTGGTCACCTAGAGTCGACAGAAGGGTGAAAACATATTTCTCAGGACTGGCAAGGGAAGTAAAGCTGACCCTAGAGGGGCTAATGCTGGAGTAGAGCCAAGGATCCTGTCTGGCATGTGTCCCCTTACTGAGCGACAGCCGGGGACATGGGAGAGTGCTTTCATGATGGAAATAAAGTTTTTTCTTTTTATTGGTGTATCTATTGTGAATAATTTTATATTCATTCCTGTCACACCAAGTAAACTTCCAGAATGCTCTCAAGATCTGCCACAGCCCGTTATGCAGAGTGGCACTTGCTCTATGACGTGTTATTAAGCTTCAAGTCCCCCAATTCTGAAGCAATGAAATAATAACAGCCTTCATAAATTGTGTAAGTTCCAGGGACCGAGTCTGAGATTGGAGGCCAAGTATTGACAGGTGTTTTGCTTCTGAGCAGAGCATATTCATGTTGGAGTTTTGCTAGCAGCTAGACTATTGGCAAAGCAGAGTTTCTCTGGAAAGATGCATTATATAGCATGTACTTAAATTAAGAGGCATGGTGAGACCCGGTTTGATGCCACCCTGCTGTGAAATGTCACAGCCTGGAGAAAACGTCCTAAAATAATAGAAAAAAAATATCACAGGGAGAGCAGGTGGTATCCTCCTGCCTCACAGCTAATGTCAAGGGGAGGAGTCAAGGCAGTCAGTGTTGAGCAGGATTTATGACCATGCTTAGAAGCTCCATTTTTTTATGTGTCCATCTGTTTATGGGGAATTGTCAATACTATCTATGAGCTCACACATAGCAATGACCTTCTCATCTGATGCAAGGACAGAGCAGCCACGGGCTAATGAAAGCACCAATCCTTACCTGGAGTCCTGCTACTGCTCTGGGAACCAAGGTTTCCACAGTTTCTAAGGAACACTCACGGTAAGTACTGTCTCCCTGCAGCTCTTCAGACCAGCTATCGCCTGGCTGTGCTTTCTTACCTTCCTAATGTGGGCTCTGTTGCTTCCTCTATCCAGAGATGCCTTCAAGACTTCCAGAAGCCTGCTACTTCATACTTTTTCTTGCCCTAATATCCTGTCTGTAAGACCTCCAACAACGACTCCTCATGCACAGCCAACCTTGCTGATGAACCTCATGCTTCTGACTCATTTCAACTCTATTCTGCCCATTTCCTTTTCTAGCAAACATTGTTGCATGCTCTCTACCACACTGAGACGGGCTCCTCGGAACCCAGGAACGTGATCTTATTTCCCTCAGAGATCTCCCTACTCCTCATGTACATTAGAGTTGCTGGAGAAGGGTTGAACCAGCAGGAGGAAACTGAATGGCTTATTATGCTCAGTCATTAGATACTTGGAAACTCCCACTGCATGCCAGGTCCATCTAGCTGTGCTCTACCGGGGAACCCCTCAGAGTCGTACTGAACATAGTCTTTAAAGACTACGTTCTGGACGGCAGAACTTGGCTTCAGTGAAAACCCAAAGGCCTGCAGGATTCCCAGATTCCTCTTCTCTCCTCTACCTCCATTTGCTTACCTCCTGCTGCTCACCCCAGCTGCCATCCCCACTGTCACAGTTAAAGTCTCCATGATGGTCTCGTCTCTGATGAGCGTCCTTCAGTGCTCATCTTTCTGTCCTCCCTGCATCTTGCTGCTGTTGAAAATGTTCTTTGTGGTGACTCTCCCTGAGGTCAGGTAACTACAGATCATCCTCCACCTCCTCATGTTCCTTCATCAGTGAATCTCATTGGCTCCCTCTATCCACCTGAATCCTCCCTCTGGGAGATTCCATCTGTACCTGTAACTTTAATCACCACTGTTATCACATCATAAGCTTCTATCTCACCATGCACATCTCTGCTCCAAGCCCATTTACAGGAGAAACTCTACTTGAATATGACATAGTTGTGCTATTTTAATAAATTGCTCATGATCTCCTTCATCCCTGATCCTTCCTAGTACCTCCTATCTGGGAATCATCTCCATTATCCAATTAGTTAGACAAGAATTCACACCATTGAAAAACTCAGATCACTTATGGCTGTTCACCATAGGTCATTCTATACCACATTTTGTAGACTTTCTCTTCCAGGCTTCTCCTGACTTGCTCCCATCCTCTTGTTTTCTTTGCTCACACTGCTGTCAACTCTCACTCCCATGACTCTGGGTCTCCTATCCAGTTCCCTACTCTTGCCACCTGTAACCTAAGAGAGACTGTATAACATATCACACTGGCTGTCTCCTCCCTGCCTGGGATTATCCGTTTGTAGAGGAAGGAGCACCAACATGACTGCACTGTTCATAGGATGAAGATCACAGACTTTTACCCAGACACAACACTGCATAGCCAATGCCACCTGCCCTCATGCTCATTCCTCTCCAGGCAGCTCAATGACATCATCTCATAGCATGTGGACCACATCTCGCAGTACTGTGCGGTGATGGTTACTAGCTGTTTCCACTACTCATGAGGCCCATTGAGCATATATTCTATTCTCATATGTCTAGTGTTACACCTAGTCCAAAATTCATTTTCAAAACCTACTTGGGAAGAAGGGGTTTTAGTCACTATTTAAACCTTTCACCATCGTTGGAGACTCCAACCAAACAGTAAGTTGAACTTTAGGCAAGCTAGCTTCACACCAGACTCCAGAAAGAACCTCTCTAAACTCAGATCATTCAGATCTATCATTTCACCTCAAAAAGCTACCTTCCCAGAGGACCCTGAAGAACCAAGGCTTCATTGCTACAGGGAACCGAGACCTTGTTTCCAGCATGGAATCAGCACTCCATTCCCACTGGTTCATTCCCTTTGGCAAACTAATCCTTTGAGTATCATACCAAACCTTTACACCATCCTTCATTCTCTCCATTGCCAGTACCACGTTATCCCAGGTTACACTGTGAAATATGTCGGTCTGTCTTTATGGGTTTCATAAATTCTGCTCCTTGCCTCTGGTCTCAGAATGAATTTAGATGTCTTGTTACTTCCCCATGTGCTATCATGCCTTGTTTCCTTTTATTTCCATTTAAGTTCAGCTGGATGGTTTGCCTCACCTCAAGTCTGAAATTGTGCTTTTCAATTGAAATGTGTTTACGAGAAGAGCCAAGAACAGTTTGACTGTAAATTTGGGGCTTAGCATAAGTGTTGGTTGGTTAAATCAAGTCTACAATTGCTTTCCTCAGTGCGGCAACTTCAAAAGCAAGTCATTCGCGTTTTTTGTGAAAAGCAATTTGGGGTCTAGGGCTCTGAGTGGGCAGAGAGCAATGAAAAGAGTAAACTCAGTGGGGTTTTGTACGGAGAGGAAAGGGACAAGGTTTGCTGCAACCAGTGTTCAGTCATTGTAGCAGAGGGAAGCCAGGATGTCCAGCACTCCAAACCTGCCAGGCTTTGAGCTTCAAGACAGGGGGAGTTTATTGTGTGTTGGTTCTGTACAGGAAGCCAAGGCTTGTTACATTCATCTTCCTAAATGGCTGGACATTTTCATTTGGCAGCCAAGGCTCCCTCTGGGAGCAGGTGTTATGGTAGGTTGTAAGCCGGATGCTCGGCGGCTGGTCCTGTGGGCATCCACTCTCCCTTCCTCTGTGTTAATATCACTTACAGCAGGTGAACTTGGAAGAGGGTTTTTGAGGAGGTGAATTAGGATGAGCAGAATGGGGGAGTTAAGATTCTGTATGAGCACCACACATCCCTAGATCACATCCGTGCCTGATCCCCATGCCAGGGTCTCTGGAGAGCAGAGGATACCAGGAATCATGGGATTCACCTCTGAACGGGACCCTTGTCTCTATTGCTTTTGTGCTTTCTTGCTGATAAACGGTGAGATTAATATTATCTAGAAGATGCCCATGTGCTTGTCTGTGCCACTTCGTCAGTCAGTTCTCTTAGTAAACATTGTAGTGTGGTCAAACGTTAAATGTTTCTTATGAATGATAATGGGATGTTGTGCCTCTCAGCTGAAGCCTTCATTTGCCCTAGACTGTGCAGCAGGGCTCGTTCTGACTCCCCTGCAGTAGATTCCTGCCAGGAGAGCATCCTAACCAATTAAGGATATTTACCACCCAATGACAGGGAAACAGCCCCCAAGATAAAGTGGGGGCTCATCCTCAGAGAGACTCATCAGCCCCTTCAGAGGAGAAAAAGATGTGGCGCTATTATCACTGGGAATGCGAGGGTCGTCAAATGCCACCCTAATATTATATTTTGACAGATATTTATTTCCACAAAAATAATGAATTTCATAAGGGAAACGGATTGGAAAATGATTGAATGGACACATTGCCTGGGAGTGCAGCTCCAAGGGCACATGTCTTGAATAATGACGTTCTCTGCTGTGAAGTGTGGTCCCAGCTATACTCGTCCCCTGGCCAGACCCACAAAGTCCATCCAGGGAAGATGTGGTCTTGGTTGAGGCACAGAGGAGCTTCAGAAGTGTGGATACAGCCAGATAAACCCCCAGTCCTTTCTCCATTCAATTAGTCACTATATCGATCCACGATGCTATCACAGGCTTCTGGAATCTCTCCCCTCCTCGAGCACCCCTTAATGTTTCCAGAGTTCTCACACATTGTGTGTCTTCTAAGTGACAAATAGAGAGATAATATCTTGTTCTGAAGGTTTTCCTGGCCTAACGAGGGTATTCTTTATGGTGTTATCCATTCGGACCTCTATTTATAAGGTCTTTTGTCACATTTCAGTTGGTAGCAGGTTTATCTAGGAGTACAGACACATTGTCAAAAAGCTACAAACCTCAATGGAACTATCTAAGCTTGGTTCTTTTGCCACGTTATGGAGTCATGTGTCAGCAAGGCTATAAAACCGAAGCCTGGTGCAGGTCTCATTCTTTACTAATGAACAGTTAGAGTCAGGCCACGCAAGCTAACAGCATGGGCATTCATTCACTGAGACTGAGCTGGGCCCATGCCACTGGGGATTTAATATGAATCTGTAGAGAACCTTCCTACATGAGCAAGGTTCTTCCTCATAAGCATAATGAGGTCACTTGGTGCATCATGGAACCAAAGGACAGCAGAGGCACTCAGGTTTTTAGACATTGTCACAAGGACACATTCTTATTTCCTGGCTACTTGCGGGTGGTTGGCAAAACCCAAGAGTGGAAGGACAATTCTATATTTGGCTTTGATGGAGACTTTGAAGACCATGAAGTTAAAATACTCTAAAATATTTCTTTCGGGATTTAAAGGCAGTCTGCATACTTATGCACTTAATTGAAATAACAAGTGAAAAGACACTTTTTTGTGTTTGTTGATAGATTTGACTATCTGTTATTTGTAAATTATCAAAACAAATCTGTACACACACACACACACACACACACACACCATTATAAACATATTTGAAAAAGAATATCTTGAGGTTATGAAGCAGGGTTTCTGAATCTGGGGACCTGAAACAGACTGCCTTCTATGCTACTAGGCAGGGGCTCCCCAGACGTTACTAATGTACCTGCTCAGGATCCCCAGGAACTATCAAGAAACCTAAGGCACTGATGGGTTGTTAGGAGAAATAATAGCTCATTTTTTTATTAGATCCAACTTTTTAAAATGTATTAAAGCTAAGAATTATTGTCAGATGTATGTGGGTTATAAACACATAAATTTGTCTATTATTTATGCCAAAGAAACTACAGAAAAAAGTACAATATAAATCTAAAGTGTATGGAACTCCACAAGCAAAGTACACAGTAAAAACAATTATGAAATGAAATCTGGGTCCTTAGTGGATGTTGCCAAACATGAGGAAAACATGGAAGCCAGAAACTTCCTCTATATAAATGACAGAACTAGATATCTAAGAGCCCTATGAATGTCCTAAGGTGCATCACCTGTCAAAGCCCATTTCTCAGACCTGCTATGAAGGGAGTCTTTAGAGGTCACTGAGAGAGCAGGGACTGCCATGGGCTGCCTTCTCAGATCTTTATCTGTATGCCTGGTCTGACATGTAGTTGCATATTGAACCTGTCCAATACTTTCAGGAATTCCGAGTATTAATATATTTCACCATCACTACTTGATGATGTCACAGTTCCCCTTGGACTTTAATAAAAAGACGCAATAGAAATGGGAAATGAAACATGGGTTTTAAAGGAAAGGTAAGTCTGTAAGACAGTCGCCATGCCCCTTCTTCTTGGAAACAGCAGAAGCGCTTGCTGGACTCATGGGGTGCCCATCTCAAAATGTTTGAACTGCTTTCCCATTGTAGAAGATTATGACAGATGAAGTAAACCTCAATTCTTCCATATTCTTCTGCTCCTTTGTCAGCATCCAGTGCAAAATACGACATCCTCCCTCATCTTTTCCTTTCGCTGCCGGAGGCCCCAGGCACCACTAAGATGAGCAAGTAAGTGGTGGAAATACGGAGGAGAAGGGACAGAGAAGAATGTTCACACAATGAAAACAGATAGAACTGGAGACTCAAGGGTAGCGAGGAAGCACCTGATGGGAGTAGTCGGTGTTGCCACCTAAGGCCATAGTGAGGTCCTGGCCCATGCTGCCACGAAGGGTCATGTCCCAGGTCTATGGCCCTGCAATAGCAGAGGTCTGTTACCACCAAAGGCCAGGCAGGTGCCCCTGGTCTGGACTGCTGCTTAGGTCCATGTCAATGTCTGAGGGTTGTGTAGAGATGACCCCAACCCTTGCCTGAGCATCTTAGGGTAACTGGCCCTGAAGGTCTGAAAGTAGAACTGTCCCCACTCCTCACCAGCTGCAGTACCTAAAAAAGCAGCCCCATACCTTTTTCAGAAAAGCACAGTAGAGATGGCCCTGTTGCAGGAGTTACAGGTGAGCCAGCCCTGAGGGTGTGAGCAGGGAAGAGATGGCCCTGACACTTGTCTGCTGTGTGATGGTGTTAGCAAGAGAGAGAGAGACAGAAAGAGACAGAGAGAGAGAGAAAGAAAGAGAGAGAAAGAGAGAGAAAGACAAAGAGAGACAGAGAGAGAGAGAGAGAGAGAGAGAGAGAGAGAGAGCTGCCATCTCCCCTGCCCCTTGGCACCTGTGGCAAGCAAGTGAGATTGCCCAAGAGTCATGAAATCTAGAGACCTGGCCCTGCCTCACCAGCTGCAGCACTTGGGAAAGTGGGCCCTGAACCTCACCTGGCTCTGGTGGTGGCACAGTGGGTAAGCCAGCCACAAAGGTGTGAGTATGGGAGAGCTGGCCCCACAACTTGTCTGCCATGGGCAAAGGAGAGATATCCACGTCTTCCCCCTCACTCAACACCTGTGGCAGGCAGGACAGTTGACCCTGAGTCATGAAAGTGGAAGAGATGGCCCTATCTCTCACTAGCTGCAACACTTGGGTGAGTAGGTCTGCACCTTTCCTGGGCAGCACAGTAAAGCTCATCCTGATGGTGTGGGTGCAGGTGAACCTGTCCTGAGAGCATGAGAGTGGGAAAGCTAGCTCTGCCCCTTGTCAGATGCAGCATTGAATGAGCTAGTCAAGGCAATGCTGGAGAGCCCACCCTGGTGGTGGGGATTCAGGGGAGCTAGGCTGACCAGCTCAGTTACCAGGGCTAGTTCTAGGGTTTTGAGATGGCCCACCCATCTGTGAACGGCTGGAGCACATGCAGGGACCAGTCCTGCAGATCCAGAGCTACAGGATCTCCATGACATGGGGCAAAAGGAAAAAAAAAAAAGGATATCTGAGAGGAGTCCCAGTGAGACTCTAGTATTGATAGTGTAGCAGAAGCCAGAGGCCTCCAACCAGGTATACTGTGGGAGATACTGTGACACATGACAGCTTCCACGACATTTTTGTTCTTTTGGGAAGTAAAGTTTCAAGGGCAGAGGATGGATGTGCAGAGATGGAGAAATGGGTGGGATTGGGGTGCACGATGTGAAGTTCACAAGGAATCAATAAAAAGTTAATTAACATTTTCAGAAAAGGAAAGAAAAGCAAACAACAGAAAATAAGCATCTTTAAAAAAAATTCAGAACTGTCTGCCCTACACCAAACAGTCCTTATGCTGGGATGGTCTCTGCACCACAGAGTTTATGGGAGAATGGCAGTGCACGGGTACATTCTAGCTCTCCCATTGACAACGATGGGCAGAGTGGTGATGCCTGGAGCGTGAGGAAATGGGGAAATGCGAGACTTGGCCCTGACAGTCTGAGCCAAAGATCTCAGGTAGGAAAGGTGGAAAACGAATAAATCAAAATGCCTATGCCCTTTGGGCTCATGATTTACCTATGAGCGGTTACACTGAGTAAATCATTAGAAATACAGTCAGTAAGCTATAGCCAAGGGTTTCAAATAGTTCATTTTATGCCCATGAAAATATGCCTGATAAAAAATCTGACTAGCAAGCAGAGGGAGATTGCTTCAGTAAACGAAAGTGGTGTGCACAGCAGAACTCGACAGACCCACTGAGATCACGTTACTGGGCACACTGCTCAACACATGAGAGCCATCCCAGCACAGCATGTCTGAGTTGGATTTCATGGGCTTCCCCTCTTCACAACAGTGTGTCTCCTATCCATGCACATGGTACTCCTCTTCGCTTACCTCTGCCTCCTTTAGATAACTTTAAAAAGAAATGATCATGTTCCTTTTTTACAGGCTTTATACCTGACATCTTTTCAGCTACATCTTTTTAACTATTTTCTAAGTGCTTGCAGCTGGTATTAGCAGTGCAATTTAATTCAGCATATTAATAGCCACCCCAGCTTTTCTTGGTTTGTATTTTCCTGGTACATCTTTTGTGCAATCTACAAAAGCATTTGTGTCACGGTGACATTTTTACTTTAAAAAGGTAATGAATAAAATTATAGCCACATAAATAGCCTGGGAAGACTTAACCCCAAATGTTAACAGCGTGCCGTCCTCCTGCGCAGCAGCCATAGGCAGGTCTCCTTATTTGCTTATCTCTGTGCTGTATTCCTTGCATATTTTTCAGTTTCCTGATCTGAATGCATATTTATTTTGTAACTTGAACAACCATAACATGATGTTTGTATTAAAAATGACAAAATAACATAGTCTTTCTCTCTATCTCCTCTATGTATACCCATGGGTAAGCTACTAGAACACACAGTTTTGTTTTGTTTTGTTTTGTTTTGTTTTGTTTTGTTTTGTTTTGTAGACCCAGATATCTGCAAATTATTTATTTCTAAAAGTTGGGTATCTTCTACCTTTCCTTCCTAATTCCCTAATTACAGCTTAGCAAACACTAATTTAACTCCATCTCTTTTCCTTGTGATTCCCACAAAGCAACTTGTAATGCTGAAGTGTATTATATAATCCTAGATAGTCAGAAGCCAAGAGAAGATAGCCACTGTTTGTAGATACCTTAGGGAAAGGCTTGCCTTGGGATGTGAACTGTGAACTCAGATCACAGATGAGCCCTCCCTTAGTAATGATTCTCCACATCCAAGCTTGAGAACTCTCCATATCAATGGGCATGTTCATCCAGAAGTTAGAGATATAATGGAACCAACTAAGAAGTCTATATGTCAGGACCTTCTCTAAGACTCTCACAACATCTCCTGCAAACACAACAAATGCTTGAGCTGGTCAAGTGAGATGAAGGCCACGTGTGGCCTCACAGACCACGGACTCTCCATCCTTTCCACTAGGAAGCATGTCCACTCCTAAGCGGAAAGTGACAGGGGAGGAGACTGGGGATGGTGCTAACTTTGCCCTTTCTAAGAAAGTGACACAGAAATTCAATTTTAAGAACACAAAATTGTAGACTATCACCTAGAAGCTCAAGCTTTCCTTCTGTAGGCCTGCCCCTTGGCTTGACAAGGGTCACATGGGCAGTACCTGCTCCCGGGCAAGGGATATACTAGCCATCTCAATAGCCTTGACAGATCAGCACAGACGATCTGTGGGTGTTGACACTGAAATTGGAGACTGGGTGTCCAAGATGGCAGTGCTTGTGGATCTGCATCTTGCTTCCTAGCTCGCAGATGGCCACCTTCTTGCTCTAGCCTCACTTGGCGGAGAACAATACCCTTTCCCTAATTTACAAGGACATTAATTGCATCGGGGACCATAACACTGTGGGTTAGTGCTTCAGAAGATGAATTAGTGGGGACACAAAATTCTCAATGAACAGAGTCAGCCATCAGGCACATCCAGACCTCTCATGCCATGGTAGTTTCACATTTACCTCAAGTTTCACCTTTAACTTCTGAAATGCTAGAGTGGGGTCCTAGATCAATTAACCTCCACCATGTAGACAGGCACGTGTCTACCAAATCTTTCCTTTCAAAATATGCACCTTGGTGTTATCCATTGCTCCTTACCGCTCAGACAGAGAGATACCCTTAAAATACCCTTAAATACTCATTAATAATGTAAAACAATGCTAATTAGCACACCCTCAGTTTGTGAAGTCCTCTATTTGAATGTTGACTCTTTCCCTTTTCAGACTTGAGTCAGAAGAAGCTTGAGAACCAAGAGCCCCCTTTCTCCCTAGTCTGGTTAGGGGCCCCACCTCACACAGTCACACAGCCTAGGAGGTCTGGAGGCAGGTGTGCTAGTCATTGTCAGAACACAAAGAATATTGGGGGTTGTCTTTTCTCTCTGATGTTAGTGAAGATGGGAGGGTCTCAGCTGTTTTGACAGCTCTCTTTAGTGAATTTAAATCTAGGGTCTGGCTTTAAGACTAGAATGTAAAGTCAAATATTTGGGATTATAGAAAAGGAAGACAGATAGATCTGTGCAAAAGAAAAGAAGTACAACAGACTGCTGGGATGGCACCTGTGGGTAGAAGCGATGGCCTGTACACTTCACCATATTTTCTCCTTCACAGGAAGTTTTATGTTCTGCCTTCATAGGTAACTGTGGCTATCAAGACCTATCTTGGGTGATCCACACCCCACCTTCAAATGCTTCCTTTCTCGGGTATCCAATTCCCCACTGTTGTGATTAGTCTCCCCAACATTGCCAGAAGCCTGAGCCTATCCAGCAGGACAACAGAAACAAACTCCTCCTGCCTAATCCTTTCCTAATGCAAATCCCAGCAGCTTCATTAAGAGAGAAGGGGGAGGCTGGAGAAACCTGATGCTGCCTCCATGCAAGGAAATCATCCATTCATTCACACCAGAGACCCTCCACCTGTCTCTAGACTTAGAACATAGAAGCATCCCCCTGTACCAAGGCGAGGGGAGGGGTTGGTGTGGAGTTTGTGCCTGAGTCTCCCACTCATCCCTGGTACCTAGAGAGTTTCTACAGAAAAGAAAAAGTGAAAGAAATGGGCAAAACTATAACAATACTAGGGAGATAGAGGATTAGGGCAAAGGTTTTCTCAAACCAAGGCCAGCAGGTTTTGGGTGACAAGAAGAAAGAGCTGGCAAAGGGTCTGGGCATTAGGAACCTCCTTTAAATATTCTGCATCAAGAAGCATATGGCTGAGTCCAACTGCTTGATAACCCCTTTCAATGCTTTCATGACAGTATATGTTGAAGTGTGACATAACCCATCCTTTCTAAGAACATTCTAGGAAGGGAGGGGAATACAGACTACACAGACAAGATATTGCTCCTGAATGTGGCAGTCTCCCCACGTTGACCACAGAGCTGGATCCGGGAGTCACATGGCCAACAGTTTGGTAAAATTTCACATGCTATACCAAGTTTTTGTACTGACATATTCTTCAGTGTTGTGATGGTTAGCTTTAAATATCACTTTACCACAGCCTAGAATTACTTGGGAAGAGAGTTACAACTGAGCAATTATTTAGATCATGTTGACCCTGTGGTCATGTTTGTGGGAGATGTCTTAATTGTTAATTATGTAGGAAGATCCATCCCTTTGTGGGCGGCACCATTCCCTAGGCTTTGAGACCCATAGAACAGAAGAAAGTTAAATGAAAGAAGCAGCAAGCAGGCAGCTTCTGGGCTTTGTTTCTCTCTGCTCTTAACCATGAATATTATGTGACTGCTTTGAGTCCCTGCCTCAACTTCTTCTTAAACCTGGAACTGGAAACTGAATAAACTCTTTCCTTTCCAACGTTACTTTAGTCAGTGAATTTGTCACAACAACAGAGGAGAAAACAGAACAAGTGTTTTTCTGAAGGCTTGCTTCTCACCTCAGCTAACATCCTTTGTGTTGATAACCCTTGCTGTTTTCATAAATAGAGAGTGATTTTATCAAATGTCCTTTGCATCTCCAGAAACCTCAGCTCATGATTTTTATCCTGATTAGATGAATTTCCCCCTACTGCTATAATGAATTATATGTATGAATTCCCCATTATTGAATCAATCAACCTTTTATTTCAGAAACAGACACTTGGTGATCCGTGGCTCTTTAAAGACGTAGCTTTTTTTTTCTCCTGGGCTCTGAAGCTCCCCTCCTCCCCTGCCACCACTATAGTCCTTATTCAGCAGCCTCCTGCCTCTTTCCTCCCCAAAGGCTGCCTTGGTTCTTGCCTTTACCTTGAAGGTTTGCTGCTCTTCTCTGGGTTCTACAAACTGGTATTATTTCCACCTCCCTCTGATCCTCTATCCTGTGGCCCCCACCCCTGCTCTTGCTCCATGCTGAAGCTCTGTGCGTCTTTTAAGTGAAAGCTTCCCCATATGTAGTCCTCAGAAGTGTACTTAGTCTTCAGACAGGGACTTAGTCTTCAGACAGGGCTCCTTTGTCACACAGGTCAGTATTTTCATAGCAGGTGGCATGACATTAGTATCTGAATCTCTAAGGCACAGACCCTGAAATCTCAGCATCTCCCTTGGGATGGCTCCCCTGGAGTGCCCTTGGCCTGGGCAGATCTAGGTTTCCTGACTGCTGAGCACCTTACCTCACCTACCAGATAATGAACTCCTACATTTGCACAGCACTACGCCTTCTTTTTGGTATATTATCCCAATAATACTTTCATGGTTTTTTATGTGTATACAATGGTATATAAGTAATTTGTGACATTTAGATACCCTCGGTGTGTTGGTTAGTGTTGATTACCAATTTGACAGGAGCTGGAATCACCTAGGTGACAAGCCTCCACACATGCCTGGGGGATTATCTTCATTGGGTCAACTGAAGTGAGAAGAGTCATCCTAAAAGTTGGGGGTACCATTCCAGGGGCTGGCATCCTAGGCTGCATAAAATAGAGACAACTAGCTTAGTGTAGGCTGTCATCTTCCTCTATGCCCTGTCTGCAGATACAATGTGACCAGTTGCTTCAAGTTCCTAAAACCAAGACACCTCTGCCACACTGGACCTCATACTGTGAGGTCAAATTAAGCCCCCCCCCCCTTCTTTCTTGGGTTGCTTCTATCCTGGTATTTCTACCACAGCAACAGGAAAGAAACTAAGACAACCCATCCTAAAGGTTTGTGTGTTGCTCAAGTTTCCTGATACCAGGGGCGGCTGGGGCACCGTCAGTAGCTCTTCAACCTAGCTCTTGACCCAGATCTAGAGCAGAAAATGTAGATCAAGGGTGGTCCTCCCGTAAGCCAGCGTCCAGCCCAGGAACAACACACTGGAATTGTGTCCCTGTATAGGGATTTGTGTCCCTCTTCTGTGCCTCATAGGAGAGAAAGAATCCGAATTGTGACACTATCACTACCAAAGACTTCACAGGTGAAGTGTCCCAGAATCAGCCTGTCTGGTCCACTGCCTGATTCGTGAAGCAGAGATTTGATGCTCTCATTCTAGATCTGATCTGTGTCCAGGAAACAAGCTGTGTGCATCCTCGTGTTGCTACTGGGCTATGGCTTCTTCCCTTCCTCAACCATCTGGAAGCACAGCCATAAGGAGCATGGAGGTCTTCGGCTCATACCTCTCTTCCTAGCCTACATCCCTGATTTCCAGAGCCAGTCTGTCCCACTAGGAGGTCTAGAGAGTTCTGTCCTGGTCCACTCTCTCCATCTGAGTACTCTGATCCACATCTCTAGGTTCATATTCCCGTTATTTATCTCCAGCTCAGATTGCATGTGGGATTATCTCCAGCTCAGACCAGGATTGCATGTGGAAGGAAGCTGAGACCACTCCCTTGGCTGTATCCTCCCAGATGACGCTGCATAGGTATGGTCCACACACACACCTAGCTCACAGCTGGCCCTGTGGTTACTCTGACTCTTGAGGCACCACCCTGAACAGGTTCCTGAGGACCCCTCCTGGACTCTGGTACCAGCAGCTTTATGGAATTCATTTGGAAACCCAGTTACTGTCAGGGCAGCCCTGGACGTGTTTTGCCTAAGTTGATGTGGCAGTAGCCATGGTTTCACCAGGCACTTGACCCCACAGTCTGTCTGCAGCCAAGAGTGCTGTCCTAATATGTCAACCTGTCATGTCACCACCTGGCTGGAGAGCCATGACTGCCAGTCGCCCTTTGGCTGAAGTTGGAATTCTCCATCTGGCCTCTCAGCTGGATACCCTCTGCCAGGCTCCAGTGCCTCACTGAGTCTGCTATCTATCCCTGCTGCACAAGCCCCTCCCCCAGGCTCACCATCCCTGCCTCATCCACTCTAGGCTGCTGGTCTTCCTTTCTGAGCTAGGTCTGCTCCTTGGTGGATGGCACCTCTGAGGCACTGCAATGGCGTCAATGGTTTTTTTTCTCCCCTTGAAAATTCCTAAGGATTTTCTGCGTGAAGGGCTTTACCTTCTCTTTGTTTCCTGAGCCCTTCAGATTATGTAGCCCATCTCTCCTAGAGAGAACTTCTCAGTAGTACAGACTTTCCCCAAACCAATTCATCTGCCTGGAGTATTCATTTATTCCTTTATCCCTTTCTTTGTCTTCTGATCTTGGGGTTAGTACAACTTCTTCAGGCAAACACAATTTCACAGGAAATCCCATCTCAGGCTTCCTGGGCCATCAGATATCCTTATCTTAGGATTTCTTTTGCTGTGAAGAGATGCCATGGATGCACTCATAAAAGGAAAATATTTAATTGGGGTTGGCTTACAGTTTTAGAGGTTCAGTCTATTATCATCATGGTGAGAAGCATGGCGGCATGCAGGCAGACACAGTGCTGGAGAAGGAGCCAAGAGTTCTGCACCTTGATTCACAGGCAACAGAAGGAGATTGCCACACTAGGCCTAGCTTGAGCATATGTGAGACTCAAAGCCCACCTCCATAATAACATACTTTCTCCAACAAAGCCATGCCTACTCCAAGTAGACCACACCTCCTAATAGTGCCAAACAGTCAAACACATGAGTCTCTGGGGACCATTTCTATTCAAACCACCACAATCCCTTTATAAATATCATCATATTCATAAGTCTCAGTCAGTCAGTCTCTTGCTGCCAATAAGAGCCCAAGACAGGCTTCATCTGTAATACAAAGAATAACCAGGCAGCTCAAATAAGAATACAGAAGCTCAAATCTCTGGCCTGGGTTCAAATCCTGCCTTGTTATTTCCTGACTTTGTAATTGGGTGCACGTATTTAAACTTTCTGTGCTTTAACAATAGTCCCCAGCTGAACTTGAATCTTAGATGAAATCCTAAGTATTTTAAAATAAATATGCCCATGGAATATTTCTGACAACTTTTGCTATAGCCTTTAGTCCTTGTTTATCTGAAATTCAAATCATAGAGGTGTACTGAGAAGATTAAAGATGTCCTGCACCTGCTGCCTCCTATGTCCCAGGCTCTGCATCTCTCAGGAACTGAGGTCAGAGTCTGGAGGTTCAGACAGAGAGAGGCTCTTAGACAGTGAATGGCAGCTTCCAGAAGAGTTGGGGGCTATGGAATGGGACACTCAGAGCTGCGCTGGTTACACAGTTAACACTAATTAAACCTCAATGAATGTGATTTGTAGTTTCACAGCAGAGAAGCATTTATCAGAAAAAAACTGGGTGGTAGTGGCACCAAATCTTGCCTCCCATGTAGCAGTGTCTACTGAAGTTCATTTCTGGACAGATTACCCTCAGGGGAAACGTGGACTGTGTTTCTCAGGCTCATTATGCAAAGTGGCTGTGCGGCCAGTTGGCCACTCTGGGCTGCGCCCTCAGGCTAGGTCTTCCCCCATGAGTTCCAGCTGACCATAGCCAGCAGACCATGTCCTGCAGAGTTCCTCCACAATGCCACCAAGCCACCTCCCTAGGGACCTCTGAGAGGCAAAGCCTGGCTTATGAGCTGCTTTTCCTTCCTCTGTACTCCCCCCAGGCCCCAAGAAAGCCACCAATCTGTCCCCTCCACATTCAGTGCCACAGAAATGCAGGCATCTAGCTAAAGCTCAATTTTAGATAAAGCAACTTCTTTTTTTCCTTCCTTCCTTCCTTCCTTCCTTCCTTCCTTCCTTCCTTCCTTCCTCCCTTCCTTTGTTCCTTTTGCTCTTTCTTTTCTTCTTTTTCTTCCCCCATCCCCCCCCCATCTTTCTGTCTGTCTGTCTTCAGTATAAGTGTGCTCCATGCTATGGGTTAGGTCTGAAATGTCCCCCAGAGATCATGGGTTGAAAGTCTGCCTCTCAGCCTTTGTCACTATCAGGAAATGGTAGTAGAAACAATGTCTCCTGGGAGGGAAATGAGTCATTGGGCATGTGCCACTGAAGGGGACATCAGGACCCTGGTCTCCTCCTCTCTCTCCTTAGGTGACTTGGCTCTTCTCTACCACACTCAGCCTGCCTTCCTTGTAAAGGGATTTTCCCCAGACCTTTGATCACAACAACAGAAGCTGACTACCATAACATTTGACACTTAAGACATACATATATGTAACAAATGTTCATTACCAATACAAAGCTCTAAAGAGTACTTTGTGCCCACCTGGCACCCCTATGCCAATCTTCCAGGCAAGGCATTACCCAACCCCCACCTCCATGATTCCCCCCCCCCAGGCCCTTAGTGCATCCTGCCTGAGTGCACTCAAGGGTCGCAGGAGGCAGGCACACTGCCTCCCTCCCAGCTTTGCTCTGGCCACTCTCCCCTCTTCTGTCTTCAGCAAGCCACAGGAAAGCTCGCATATGCCTGATTTTAAGAAGGAACATGGAGGCAGCCTGGGTGTCCACAGAGACAGTCTGTGTCATTCACATGAACAGAGCAACATGATTTTTCAGGAAAGTTGCCCTGAAGCCAAAAGAGTCATCCACTCTCCATCCAGTCTCCTCTCCCTGCTGGGGGCCACGTTGCCTTCTCCCTGTGGTGCCGCTCTCTGAGTTCCAAAATGAAACCAACCACACTGGCCACTTCATCCCTGCTCTGTCAGGGACCTTGCTGACAATTCGACCTCCACTCCATCACCACCTCTCTTCCGTCTCCCCAGCACAGCCTCACCCTCCGGCTTTCTCTGTCACACAGACACTTGCTCCTTCCCATCCATTTCCATTGCGCTCCGACGACCTTATAAATGTTGCCAACTGTCACAGGACTGAGGAGATCACCTAATCGCAGTCACTCGACACTGTGAACTGGATCTTTCCCCTCTTGAACGATAACAGAAACCCTCGTTCTCAGCAATGACATCACTTCAGAACAGTTTGTAAAGGTTTCTTTTATTTTACGTGTATGAGTGGTTTTGCCTGTGCATTATCTGTAGAGCATGCATGCAGTACCTACAGAGGCCAGAAGAGAGCGTCAGACCCCCCTGCCACTCAGTACTGGAGTTCCAGATGGTTGTGATCTGGGAAACGAACTTGGGTCCTCCTCCACCAGGGCTCCTAACTCCTAAGCTCTCTCTCCAGTTTCCACTCTAAGAGGATCTTTTTCCTCATGGCTCTTTGACATTAGAGGACATTAGAATTACAAATTAACTTAACGTTTTTCCTAAATTAGAGATTGTCACTGACTAACTACATCTGAATCCCAATCAAATTTATCCTGTCAATGAGGGGGAGCCCATCAGAGTGGAGAGGGCCTATAGTTTCTCACACTTAGCTTGCTTGTTGCTTTTGGCCTCCAAGTGCAATCACTCAGAGGCTCTGGATAATTTAATTACCATGATGGTGCTGCCATCTGCTTTGACTCAAGATTCTAGGAAAAGGAACAGAGGCAAGAAAATCTGCCTAGAGAAAGAAAGGCAAGCAAGCCCCGGGGGCAAGGCCCGGCCTTCTTGTCACCTCTCGCAGCTTTTGGTGCATAGATGGCTTTGAGAGTCCACTCTGTGTTGGGAAGGGGCAGGTAAGAACCCACAGGACCCTCTGGCTTCTGTTACCTTGGAACCCAGTGGTCCTTTGCTCTAATGACACTGACCCCTTCTTGTTATCCAGAGAGATACACTGTCATGCTATGTATCTCTCTCACGGTGTTCTCTGGTTTATATTCCTAACGTTAGTTAAAAGTCTGTTTTTAGCTGGGCGGTGGTGACTCATGCCTTTAATTCCAGCACTTGGAAGGCAGAGGCCAGGATGGTCTACAAAGTGAGTTACAGGACAGCCAGGGCTATACAGAGAAACCCTAACTCAATAAACCGCACACACACACAAAAAGTCTGTTTTGAAGAACCTATTTTCATTTTATGTGTATGATTATTTTGCCTGCATGCATGTATGAGCCTATATGTGTGCATTCTAGATGCCTGCAGAGGTCAAAAGAGGATATTAGATCTTTTGTAACTGAGTTACAAATAGTTGCAAGCTGTCACATAGGCACTGAGAACAGAACCTGGGTCCTCTCTGCAAAAGCAGTCACAGCTCTTAGCCACCAAGCAATGTCTCTAGCTCCTAAAAGTAAGTTTCATCAAAAACTAAAATCAGGTCAAATTAAAAATCATTTAAAGTGTATTGTGAAGGCAGAAACCATGGCTAGTCAGTCAGGGAATCTTAAAACAAAACTTGTAAGCTCTGTGTGTACTTCTCAAGGAAAAACCAGCACGTTTGTGATGGATCTATCCCTAGTCAGAAGATGTGATCTCTCAGGTGCACACCATCCTGCTGGTAGAGAGAGCAGGGACTGGGACAGCTCAGCCTTCCTTTGTAGTGCTGTGGGCCTACTGACCCAGGGAATATCACCACTGGGGGCTCTTTATGTCCCTCTGACTCCATCTGTAGAGTGGTTCTAGCCTGTCTGCTGCCCTGCTGCACACAGAGGCGAGATGCGTGTGTGCTTGCTCCTCTGTCTGCTACTGAGCTGGAGGAGATAGCACAGAGAGGTCTGCCTGCAGATCTGCAGCCTACTAGGCCATCTCCAATATGGTAGCTCCAGAACACCCGTGTACCCGTGTGCCCGTCACTTTCCGAACAAGTTTGCTTAGGATCCTCAGATAGCTGTCCCTTTGAAACTGGAAGAAGAGCCTATTGCCCAGGAGTGTGCTCTGGCTAGCTTTCGGCTATATTTCTTCTAAATAGTTCCAAGTTAAGCCATGGAATTCATCACAGGCCCTAGACCCTTTCCCAGGCTGACTTACCTAGAAGTTGGTTTGATCCAAACCCAGTAAAATGCCTTCTTCTTTCTTAGTTCTGCTGGGAAATCTGTGCTAAGTAACCTAGTCACCAGGGGAAAGTAAAACATTCCACTTGTGGCTTGAACAACAGAAAAGTCAATGTCACCAAAGGTCTAGGGGCTCTGATCTGAAGGACACTGTCCCTGGTTCTTGGGACTTGTGAGGCTGGCCTCCTGGGACTGGAGCCGGTGATGACTGTTCTTCCTTACGCCTAGATAAGCAATGGTTAACCAATACCTTGTAACTGAAGCTCTCAGTGGGGAAAAGTCACATTTGTGTTAAAGGTTCTAGAAGGGTGTCTGGTTAGAACGTCTGAGACTATGCAGAACAGGAAGGTTTCAAGTCTAGGGTCAAATCATCCTGGGTATCCTTTCTAGCCCCCTTATATCCACTTATTGCCCCCTCTGTGTCTGGCCTAACATCCATCCTTGTGATTATAAGAGAGATAAATCCTTTTGGAATTTACTAACAGAATCCTAGGCTTTCTACCATCCCAAAGGCTAAGGATGTTGTCACATGATAACTGAGACCTGTGACTTGCCACTTTGTGTTACAGTCGGCCTACCTGATGTCCACACCAGTGATTTTAATGGTTTTGTTTGTTCTGTGACTATTTTATAGAGCCTTGTGAAACTGTTTCCACAACAAAGAATGAAGCGTGGGGTGGACTGAATCTGTCCCTGGGCTATGGTCACTCCCATTTGGCTCCAGAATAAATGATCTTGTTCCAATTAAAATGAGAGCTTTGTTTTTGCATCGACAACTTGCAGATGCCCAAACTCCTCTACAGCAAGGGAGTCAGAAACTGTACCCTATCTGCATCTCAGATGAAGGACTAGGACTCTCTAAATTCTGTCTCTACGGAGAGAAGGAAGGACTGCTGCCAGGGAAGGCATAGCTGTGTTTGTTTGTGCATCGTAGCCACTCCCCCATAAGGCTTAGAGAATTTACATCCTCACTCTGCCCACATTTGCACAAAAGGCCTCTGATTGACATCTCACTGGACAGACAAACAGTGGTGAGAACTGTATTCAAATCCTTTCTCATTTTAAGAAAGATGTCGATGGTAATTCACAAGGACTTAACCCTCTTTACCTAATGGTAAAAATAATCTCTATACACATGAGGAGTGTCCTCTGGTGGGATTCACAGAATACTTTTAATATAGGCTTTTCGCAGTCCTTGTGTACAGATGTGGACTTGGCCATAAACCATCATTGAAGAGCTAGAGTCTCTGTCCCAGGACACAGTCTGGCTAAGGAAAAGCAGGAAAGGTGCCTCAGCACCTCATAGTTGACTAAGCCATAGGAAGTGGTAATAACCCACAGACAGGCTTGCTGTACACATCCCAGGCTCCTGTAGGAAGATGCCCAACTGGCTTGGCTTCCTTCACCTTGTCCTCCTATCTAGCAGCCGTTACCTTGGGGCAAGCATTTGCAAATTAAATATTGCCAATTACCTTTTGTTTCCTCTATAAGGAGTGAGCTTTTAAATCAGCTAGTCAAAGGAAACCTGCAAATAATTGAATTACTGGGGACAGTGCCTTAAACATCTTAGAAGCCCAATTAATAGTTCTTAATTGAATTGAGCTAAGCCAAGGAATTCCTTCCCTGTTCCAGCTCTTAAAGCAAGGTGGTGGAAGGACATGTCCATACTCCCCTGGGGCAGCAGGTGGAGAAGACTCCAGCATGTGAGTGGTTATTCCTGTGCAGTGGCATCAAGCCATTTACCAAACTGGGTTTGGGTCACATTCAAGGATAACTCACATCCTTCCCACCTGGGCTCTATAGGGATGCTTTATAGCGCATACCATGTATACATTACTTCTCATGATGATGCAAATGGGTATCCAGGGCCTTCTGGGGCCCCAAAGCTTTGGGAACTCAGTCCAGGTGCACTTATCCCAGGAACCCAAAGGCATGTGATCACCTGGATTCATGAGCACGAGCTACTTCATCAGCCTGGAAAGTTTGCATGCTATTTCTTCTGCTCCCTGGAGACCTGAGGCTAGCCCAAGAGTTCTTCTCACACTGCAGACCGATGAAGCTCACCCTAATTTCTCAACAGAGCTCAGCAGCCATAAGATTAATGCTGGGTGTCATCCGTTTGCATGGTAGCGAGCGAGGCTGGCATTCTGAGCAATGACCTTTGCTGTAATCCTGTCCTCCGTTTCCACAGTGTTTCTCCCTGGGCCTCGTGCTCAGAAGAGCTGGTAACTCTGTTCTACCAACTCTCCAGAGAAGCCTCCCATTTTCCAGAATCAATATAAAATGTTCAGGGAAGTTTTGTGGATGAGGGCTGGAGTCAGCAGCAGGAGCCCTTGGATGGCTGTGAGTGAGAGGTGGTGTCAGTTGGTGACACTTCCTGGGAAAGCTCCGTGGAGGATGCTTGCGACCAGCTGCCAGGTCCACTTGGTCATCTTATGGGCGACTGAATTTCTTCTGAGTTTCAGAAACACCCAGCTTCTCCTGTGACACAGACTTACTGATTTAATGTTTAACCTGAAAGCACAGAACAAACTAAAAGCCTATATTTAGTAGCTCTTCGGATCCACTGTAAAGGCAAATTGTCCCTCTATGTTGATAATACGGGGAGGGCCTCCAGGTAACTTAAAGTAGCCATCCTACCTCTGTGGAAAGTGAACTCAAAGATGATAGGTAGCTAGTGTAAAGAGGCCTCCAAAAGGGTCTCTTCTAATGGACTGCTCAGTGCCTTAGCTACAGGCACACACACCACCCACCCCAAATGCTGCATGTCTCTGAGGATGGTCTCAATAATTTGTTAGTTTCCCTGTCCTGACATCCAGAATCAGTCCAATGAAGTCCAGAGGCTTCTCTGGTTTTTGGAGGGATAAATGGCCTTGGTTCACAGCAGAGCCTTGTATGTGCCCGACTGAGCATCTTCCACAGGCTAGTGGGTCATCTCCCAGGCAACTTCTCCTTTCTAACTCAGGGTCCAAGCTTCCTCATGCCTGGTTTTGAGTTCATGAGATAACCTCAATGCAGATGTGCATTCTGAGAGGGAAGGCTCTACAGAATGTGTGGGTTATTGCCTTCAGGTTCAGAGCTGCACCCCATATAGCAAGCAGTGGGTCCTGAGGTGGGCAAGGGCATGACAGTGCATACATTGTGCTGCCCACTAAGGTAGAAGAGGAACAACGCCTACATGCCTGTGCTGTCTGGTTCAATCTGCCACCATGCAGCCTGTCCTAGCCCTAGAGACCTGCTCATGTGAACACCAACAAGAAAGGGGAAGTAAACAAGCACCCTCATGGCGGAGGAAGGAAACAGGATCGGGCCAAGGAGGAAGGAAACAGGATCGGGCCAAGGAGGAAGGAAACAGGATCGGGCCAAGCAGGGGAGTGTTCATAAATAAACACATATTATCCAGAGCAAGCCTACCACAGCTGGTGCTGTGGTAGGCTTTTCTCTGTAGAAGCTAATATGTAAACATCATCTCTCTTCACCCACTGTTTACTAAAGTGCACAGCCAACTGGGGCTAATGCCCAAATAAGAGTTAGCCTTGAACTGAAGATCCCACTAACTTATATACACCTTAGGCATTTTACATATGCTGTCATCTTTAAGTCCTTTTAGGTCCCGGCCTCGGGTTACACTTTGAACTATTTAAACAGAGACAAGAGACTGCAAGTCTGGCTTCTTGGGCAGAGGGGGGAATTTACATAGCAAAGGTATTGCCAGAATTATTTCTTAAGTACACCTGTGTTGATCGTGTTGAATATTTGTCACCCAGGGTCATCTTGCCCATCTGGCAGAATTATCCTTTGCTGGCAGGCACGAATTCTGAACTCTCAGCCCCGAGCCTGGGGACCACACTGAGGCTCCCAGAAGATGCCACCCCGGAGCATCTTTCCTCACTCCTTACTCCCAGCTGGGTCTGGTCACTCAGTAGGCAGCAACCTTTACCTGAGGCCTGAAACTCTGCCCCACAGGCTGTTTATATGGAATCCTTCCTTAGTCAAGATGCAGAGACATGCCTCCTTACCCCCCATTTTTGCCAGTATTAAAACCCTCGCTGGATGTTGAAATCATTGGCCCTGCTGCTGTTTTTCCCCACACTGTTTCCAGAAGGCCCCACAGGCACTCAGGGCAGACATGAGCTGGCTGACCTCTGAGTGGCTCTCAGCTGGTGAATAAAACATTCCTCAGGGATGACTGTGGATCTCCAACTGTAGAGCTGCAGCTTGGCTGCTGGCTGTCACTTTAACATCCGTGCTGATTCCTGGCTTCCATCATCCACTGTGTAGCTGGCTCTCAGCTGATTGCTCCCAGCATCACTGCCTGCCGCCTCTCTCTCATCACCTCACATTGAGATGCACCTCCTAGCCAGATTGCTGCAGGTCTCAGACATCTCAGACTAGAGACAGGTGTCTCAGCCCTGAAGATGAACCTCCTGATGATGTGTGTGCCTGAGACATCACCTAGATGCTATCATCCACAAACTTTGGCTCAGACCTAGCATGAGA
Source organism: Mus minutoides (assembly GCA_902729485.2). NCBI lineage: Eukaryota > Metazoa > Chordata > Mammalia > Rodentia > Muridae > Mus > Mus minutoides. The sequence goes on along the minus strand of LR749674.1, from coordinate 2,147,170 downwards.
TAAGGCCTTCTTGAATTCTGAAGCCCTGTGAGCCACGAGCAGCAGACACTGTGCCAGAGACCAGCCAATGAGACGGAAGCAACACTCTGAGCTTCACTGTTCTTTTGTTAATATGGGAAGACATCTTGAACAAAAGTCCTGGTTTTACTGCATTGGATTTGGCAGTTGAAACGAGCCAGGCTTTGCCTAATGTGTACATGCCTTGATTACATAAGGATCAGCTACAGATGCATCAAATGTAGGCTTTCACAAAGCCTTGTTTTGCTAAAACAAAAAGAGCAGAGTGTGTGTTTCTCTATCCACTAGGCAAATTCTGATGAAGGATTGTAGACTTAGGTTCTGAAGAGGTCCAAAGTAATGTCACCAAGGCCCCTCAGTCTTTCTTTTGGAAGATGACTCAGTCAGTAACTTCTTGCTGTGCACACAAGGACCTGATTTCATATCCTCCACACTCAAGCTGGGCACAGTGGCATGAACACAATCTAATGCTGGAGAAGTGGAGACAGGAAGATTCCAGGACTCATTAGCTAGGCAATGGAACAGAGCCAGCAGGCTCCAGATTCAGTGAGAGACACTGTCTCTAAAACTAAAGGGGACAGGGATTAAGGAAGACACATGACATGACTTTTAGCATTTACACCACGCTCACATATGCACATGCACACAAACTCACACATTTCAAAAGCTATGCACGCATGTATACATACACACACACACACACACACACAAACTCACGTAAGTTCAAAATGCATGCACGTACACTTATGTACACAGACATGCACACATGCACATAAACTTGCACAAGTTCAAAATGTATGCATTCAGACATGTAACACACACACACACACACACACACACACACACACACACACACACACACCCTTACTATTCTGGTTCAGTGAAAAGATTATCAATCGACTAATGTTCCAGGGAATCACTGAGGTGGGTTCTAGAATTACAGGCCATTCCTACTGAGAACGTTGCTGACTTTCCAGTGGCTTCAGCGACCATCTGTGCAGATTCTATCTCTCCTAAAGCTCTCTCCCTGTGTCTCTGTATTACACAAAGTCAATTGCTGGCCTGCTGGCCTGAGCTGTTCAATTAAGCTCACATCTCCTTCCAAAGCACAGTAGTGCTTGGCCAGAGCCATGCTGACCTTTCTCAGTCTGATTTTTGATCAGGAAATGGGCCTCCCAGCCCCAGCATGTCTGTGCTATCTCCAGTGCTGAAGCAGCTGGGTGTTGCTCAGTCAGCAGAGCAGACCAAGAGAACTTCATGGACATCAAACCCTCACACCCTCTCTGAAAATAAGAGCTAAATATGGCTCTGCTAAAATTCTTCAGTGGCTGCAAGAACTTTTGAATCAATGTTCACTGAGAAGCTAAGACGCAGGGGATGGAATTGGGGTGTTGGTAATTGCAGATAAATGGCTATGAGAGGGCAAAACCCTATGCAGAGCAGCAGCCTCTTCCCTCAATACAAGATCTCACCCCAGCACCATTTCCTAGGTGGCTTCACACCTTGCTGCCTTACAAGACCGCTCTTCCCTTTCCAGCTTAGAATTTTACCTCTCCATGGCCCTGACCTCTTCCCCTTCTCCCTTGAGAGGGTCTAACTTCCAATGTTCTTCAGTTCCAGATATGCCAGAGCCTTCTTGGCTTCAGGGGGCAGGGTCTAGCCTGGAATCACCACACATAACCTTGTAGGGGGGTCAATAGACAGCTTGTCCTCCAGGCCCCAATGCCAGCACCCTGGAATGCGTTGGAAACATCACACCTGTGCTGGTCCTAGAGATTAATGCAGGTGCATTTGCCCACACCATAAGTGGGGTCTCAGGACATGGCTCCTGTGATTCCCACTTCTGGATGCCTGAACCCTGAAGGATAAGTGATACTCCTTGCCAGTGGTCCCAGGCCCCACCAGGGTGGACAGTTATTACATTCAAGGCACAGAATTTTCCAGAAGCAACTAGGTTTTGCATCATACACCAATGGTTCTGTTAGTAGAAACACTTTATTATGTTGAATCAAATGAATCTTGCAGAAGGAAAGATTTGCACATTTGAAAAACCCACTGCACCAGGATCATGGGTTAGGACCAGACCCACAGAAGGAGAAGGCCAACATGCTCATGTGTCTTCTAAAAATGAGAAAGAAGCAGATGATCCCCAGCCCCTGGTGCTTTCCCACACTCTCTCCCTCTCCACTCACACATGCATATACTGATGTCTATGAACACCAGACACTGACACACCTATGATTATATAGGTGCTCCTATATAACTTCTCCTCAACCCTGACTTCCCTCAGACTATAGAGAATTCTTTTTTTCTGTTTTTATAATAAATGATGTATTATATTAATTTTATAAATATATTTTATATGTTATACTAATTATATAAGCATACGTTTATATTTATATACTCATAGATCTGTGCATAACATGTTCTAAAAAAAAAACTTAAGGATGCAAAGGAAGCCCTTGGCTGGCCTCCCCAAGGCCTCCATGCATCAGTATGGCTACATTAATGTAAGTATAAGCTTTTCCAACTCAAGGTCTATTTGCAGACAGAGTGTATTCCCCAATTAATAAACAGAGATAGCTTGATCAATATCAGTGGAGCCAAGTGGCCAAGAGGGAACAAACAACCATTAGCTTAGAGATCTCCCTTAAAAAGGGCAGGACACAGATGTTAAAACATACTATTACCATGGAACACATGCTTCACAGAAGAGATTCTTCTCTCCTAGGATCTTCTACTCTATCACCAGTTTCCAAAAGAATGGCCTTTGGAACTAGACAAGAAAAGCAGAGCACTGATCCTTGGCAAGATCTAGAGCTACCATGTGTGAACATTAACTTGTGTGAACGACATTAACTTAGGGCCAGCCAATTCGAGGGAACAGGTGGCATGACACAAACAAGCTGTCTTTGTCAAGACATGGCCAAGAATTTCCACAAGCCCATGGAAGCATCAGGTAAAGGCTGGCCATCATCCCATTCTCCTGCTGATGCCCCAGTGGGTGAGAATGACACTTCCCTGGGTTTATGTTTGGAGTTTTCCCGCTTAACACTTCTAATTGCTTTAATTGAGACATGGCTTTTGCACTATTAAGTTCTAATTTAAAGTGTGAAATTCAATAGGTTTTGGCAAGTGCATGCAATTGTTAGAAGCACTCGTTTCCCACATCATCTCCCCTTCTTTGCAGCCCACTGCTCTCCTAGCCCTATCCCCAGGGAAACCACCGATCTTCGTTCTGCCTTTTCCAGAAGCCTGTGTAATTGGACTCACCACGCAGGCAGTCCCTGTGTCTGAGTATTCTGTACACCGAGTTTCAGTCCACTGCTGTGTGCTGCCCTTTCTTATTGTTGATGAAGAGTATCCGCAGTGTGCAGCTTGCTACCAGTGGTGGCCCTCGTGTGGTTACTGCGATGCTCTTGAGTGAATTCCCACCACTGCTTGGTGGAGGCCTGTCCTTTCCTCCCTAATTACACCACGGGTGAGTGTGAGTCCATTCTAGGTACACATCCTCCTTCTCAGCTGTGGGTCCACCTCTGAACACCAGCCTCCACCTGACCTCACAGCTTTATGTAATAAGCATGAAATCATCCAGGATGAGACTGCTCTTCATTTTCCATCTTTAAAATAATTGTTTAAAGCCTTTCCTTTCCTTTCCTTTCCTTTCCTTTCCTTTCCTTTCCTTTCCTTTCCTTTCCTTTCTAAATTTTAAGGAATGAAAACTGCAGAGATTTTTAACTGGGTTTCAGCAAATTTACAGATCAATTTTGGGAAAATTGGCTCCTAACAATATTCAGCTTTCTGTGACCTGAATATAGTATTTTTAAAACATATTTAGGTCTTCCTTAATTTATCTAAGGAGCATATCATAATTGCAATCTTGTATATGTGTTGTTTGATGCCCTTATGTGTCCATATTTGAGGAAATAATTGAGTAGATACACGAGATGATTAAACATTTTGTTATTCATTTTTTAATTGAAATGTTTTTATTCTCCAGGAAATTTAATCTCTAAAATTACCTTTAAACTGTATATAGAATTCAAAATTACAGTTAAAATATAGATGCTGCAGCATCTCATGTTCGTGTTTAAAATTCTCACTAATTGTATTTGTCTGCTCTGTGGATATAGTGGGGTATTAAGAACAATCCATGATTAAAGAGTCTCTCTTTGGTTCCAATTTATGTAACCATATCTCTTAATGTCTATATCATGTCTTATTGTGGTGGCAGTTTGGGGTGGGGTTCAGGGGAAGTCTACTTCACTGGTGAATATCATAGTGGCTGTGTTATTTTATAGTGTCTACTAACCATGTCCAGGAAACTCTATTATTTCTCAGTCCATGAGAATTTGTTTTACTGTGCTTTTTTTCTTCCTGAATGGGTATTGGATCTTCTCAAATGCCTTTTCTGAATCTATTAAGATAATCACACAGTGTTCATTCATACTCCGTCATCAGTGTGAATGGCTGTGATGGAATTTCAATCTGAGGCCATTCTTGCATTAATAGGAGGAATTCAGTTGATCTGCCTAAAGAGTTCCTTTGGAATGGGGCTGGATTCAGCTAGCCATTGTTTTTGTGTACATGCTTCTGAGAAAGGCTGTTTGGTTGATCTGTCTAAAGACTATAATGGTCATTTTTTATATCAAGATAATGTAAGTCTCGTAAGTTGAGATCTTGTTTGTTTGTTCTTGTTTTTTCCCCTTATTTCTCTTTGTGATGCACACACACACACACACACACACATGCACACACAGTTTTTAATTCCTGAAAACTTAAATATTTTTCTAGAGATACATCAGCCTTTGGTTTCTTCCATAATTTTCTCATATTTTTAAAACAATGTACTTTGTGCTTTGCAACTTCTTGCATTTATTAAGAAATTTTATGCCCCAGAAAAAATGGTTTGATCTTATGGTATGCTCACCTTCACTCAGGAGGCCAAGCATCTGCATCTCCCGGCATGACAATTATCCCTTGAAATTCACCATGTCAGAAATACTGACAGCTTGGGAACTTCCAAACACTACACATCAGAACTGGGTACAGACCGTTGTCTGAAGAGCTGGCAGCTGAATGGTTCTCTGAATGCCATGCTTTCTCTTTTTGGGTGCCCCATGTTTGTTGATGTAATGATTTATATCAATTATTAATTTGACAGGATGCTATTCACCTAGGAAGCAGGCCTCTGGGCATGCCTGGGAGAAATTATCTTGATTAGCTTAACTGATGTGGGAAGACGCTGGATCTTGGGTCCTGCAGTCCACACAAAAAGGAAAACAAGCTGAACACTAGCAATCTTCCTCTTCTTGTTTGTCCCAGCTGTGGATGCCACATGGCCACCTGTCTCAAGTTTTTGCCACCATGATGGACTGCACTCTGGAGTTGTGAATCCTCCAGCTTCTTTTGCCAGACCCTGTTTTATCACAGCCACTGGGCATTTAGCTGTTTCTTTGTCTGAATATATACACCTTCTTGTAACATTTCCTGCCTCTACAACCAAACATTTGACACGTGCAACTTAAGAGAGGAAGGATTTGATTTGGCTCACAGTTGGAGGGAACACAGCTCACCATGGCAGTGGGATCATGTGGCTGGGACTCTTCACATATCTGCATATCAGAAAGCAGAGAGAGGACAGGAAGTAAGCAGGCCTAGAAGACCTTAAGACCTGCCTCCCAGCTTCTTCCGGTAAAGCTCCACCTCCTGAAAGTTCCACAGTTCTTCCAGGACAATGCCACTGGCTGGAGTGCATGAGCCATATGAGACATTCCACATTCAAACTATGATAATACATCAGAATAACTTCATAGAGCATCCCTGCCCTTCTCCAGACCCACGGCATCCAGGCCAGTCTCTCCTGCTTATTTGTGACTGTTCTCCTTGGAGAAGCAAGACTCCTGATACCACTTTACTTGCATACTATTCACCCCTACTGAGCATGTGAACTGGTTTGGTATTTTTGAAATGTCCAGTGTGAGAGTGGAATTCTCCCAGTGTTAAACTATAGTTCTTATCTTTGGCCTAATGCTCTCTTGTATCCAAATTGGAAAGATTGTATCTTTTCTCTCCTTCCTCACTGTGGATCTGCCTCTTCCACACAGTGATGTCTTTGTTGCAATCTACAAGCCATTCCCTAATGCTCCATAAACAGGTTCCTTAATTTGAGTGTGGTCAGGCTCCTTATCTATAGTTCACAGTAGTGTGGATTTTGAAGGGAACAAAAGTATTTACCATTTTTTTGTTCTTCATTCTTGTGTGCACATGCATGACACAGATGCATGTGAACAAGTGTGTGCACAGAAATGTGTGCATGTGTCTTAGTTAGGTTTTTACTCATGTGAACAGATACCATGGCCAAGGCAACTCTTATAAGGACAACATTTATATGGGGCTGGCTTACGGGTTCAGAGGTTCAGTCCATTATCATCAAGGCGGGAACCTGGCAGCGTCCAGGCAGGCATGGTGCAGGAGGAACTGAGAGTTCTACAACTTCATCTGAGGGCTGCTAGCAGAATACTCACTTCTTGGCAGTTAGGATGGGGGGAGTTAAAGCCCACACCCACTGTGACACACCTACTCCAACAAGGCCACATCTACTCCCACAGGGCCCTCTTCTGTCATTCTCCAGGACAAGGATATATAAATCATGACAGCATGCATGAGACCACCAGAGATCAATGATGGTTGCTTTCTTCTACTGCTCTTCCCCTTATTTTTGAGGCAGGGTCTCTCACTGATCTTACTGGACTACTTACTTGCCAGCATCCTCCAGAGACCAGCCTGTGCCTGCCCCCTCTGTGCTGGGTGTACAGGTGCCCACTACTACAACTTTTTCTCCGTGGGTTCTGGGGATCCAGACTCGGCCTTCACCCCGAAGCCATCTCCTCAGATCCTGCTCTTCATTCACTACAGAATATCCCCTTTTGTATCTCTTGACATTCCCTTCAATCTGAATAGCTTATATTTGCTTTTTAAAAAATAATAATAATCAAAACATGCTTCATGAAAAATTATCAAAACAAAACAAAAACTTATCTTACATTATACTACCTTAAACCTGAAAGAGTGTTTTCACTGTACAATTCTGAATGTAGCTTATTCTCAAAACCAGGGGGAGTGTGTGTGTGTGTGTGTGTGTGTGGCTTTTTGGGGTTGGCTTGGGTTTTCGTATTTTGTAAATGCTGTGCCCCTTGTCTCTGCTGGATTTCTGTCAGAGACCAGCTGTTAATTGTATCGGAGTCACCAGGAAAGGAGCAAGGCATTCTTCTCTGCTGACTGTTGGCATTTGCTTGTACCATGTCGTTTCCAGCAGGTTGGTAATGATGTGCAGCCTGGCTACTTTGTTTTCCTGTGGTCAGTCTACTTAGCGTCTTTCTGGTTTACATCAGCCTCAGAATATTTAGACATTAAATCTTCAAACATTTCTCCGCTCCCCATCTCTCCTCTCTTTTCTCCTGACAATCCAATTACATGAATATTGAGCTGTTTCATAGACTCCAGCAAACCATTTAGGCTTTGTGTTTCTTAAAAGATTTTAAAAACAGGGCTGGAGAGATAGTTTAGTGGGGAGACATACTTGCTGATAAACCTGATAACAGGAGTCCAATCCCCAGGGCCCACATGATAAAAGAGAGAAGCAGCTCCTACAAGTCTTCTGACCTCCACCAGAGTGCTGTTGCAGGACATGCACCAACAAATAAATGCATACGTTTTAAAAATATATTAAAGGAACACCCTAATCTTTCTGTATTTCTCTTTATAATTTCCATTAGTCTCAAGTTCTATTGTGCCTGTTTTATAAGTGTTTTTACTCAAAACTAAAGTGTTGGGCCTGCTGCAAAAACCTGAAGACCTGGGTTTGATTCCCAGAACCCACAGTGGACAGAAAGAACCAATTTCCACCAGCTTCCCTCTGATCCATGAGTACCATGGCACAGCCATGCAGCCACACACACATACACAGACACACACATGCATACACATCACACACATGCACACACAAAGGAAGAAAGAGATGCACATACACACAGGTACAGAGAGAGAGAGAGAGAGAGAGAGATGCACGAACACACACACATACACACACAGGGAGAGAGACACATGCACATGCACACATGCAGAGAGAGAGATGCATTTAAAGAAAACTAGATTGTTGAATTTATGAATTTTCATTCTTTGTGGTTTCTATTTCTCCGCTGAGGCTTTTTAATTCTCCTTGTTAATTAAAATAAGAGTTTTGTTAATTAAAATAAGATGTAAAACTCAGGAGAGACAAAGTGGGAGGACACACTGCTATGATTTGAATGTGAAATTCCCCTCCCGGCTCCTATTTGGGACCCCTGACTGCTGGCACCGTTTGGGAAGGTAGCGCACAGCTAGACACTTTGGTCTCAGGGATACAAGTGTTTGCTGCACATGTTTGGGATCAGTCAGAGAAGTGGGTAGACAGAGTCAGGGCTCCCTTCTCTGTCTTCAACAATTCTCTGCAATGTATGAGGTTCCACAGCCTGGCTTATGGGTTCCCCAGGCCAGCAGAATGTAGGTTCCTGCCCCTGTTCTGTTGCCCTTGACACACCATGTGGCTGCAGAGAGTCCAGAAGGAGCCTCAGGGTGGCACTGGCTTAGATAACTACCCCTGGTGCTGAGTCCAGAATCTGTGGTGGTTTCTTGAAAGAGATTGTTATCTACAGACCCTGAGTCCCTTGTGCAAGATCAGAAGCCCTCTCTGCACCTTTGAAAAGTGACACCATTCTGCATAGAATCCTCAGCCGAGGGTATTTTGTTCCTGTGAACAAAAAGTTCCGTTCATTTTCCTGGGCACTTACGCTGCTAAAGCAAAGCGAGTGTCCGTCTGTTTTGTTCCTCTTGCACAATTACAGAACATTCATCGATACATCTCTTACATAAGATGCGCCGAGGTTTCTTCCCTGCAGCCATTTGATTGATGTGCAGCCTGGCATGGTTTCCCTCCCTTCCTTCTCAGTAGAGATTTGTTCAATTTCTATTCGCAGGGCTTAGCAGATTTCGACATTTTTTTCAGCTATCATTTCTTCGAATATTTTCCCTCATCACCTTCTTAATTTTCTTCTCCTTTCAAACCCTTTGCTATTCTCTTACAAATCCTAATGCTGTTTCTCTTCAAGGTTCATTATACTTAGTTTACCTGGTTACCATAGTGTGCTCGGGGCTCCTCTGTGCACGGGTCACCTAACCACACACTCATGTAAACCATCTCTAGATTGCTATATACAGCACCTAGGACAAGTTGAGTGCTATGTGAACAATTGTCATACTGTTCATGGAATAGTTGTATGACAAAGACTTCCACATGCTCAGCACAACACATTTTACAACTTTTTAAAGTATTAGAGATTGAACTTAGGGACTCATCAGCTAGGCAAGTGCACTGAGTACCCCATACCCATTTTTTTTACTTTTATTTTGAGATGGAGGTCCCATTAAATTGCTCAGGTCTCTCAGGTCTGCCTTCTTGAATACCTGGGATTACAGACCTGTGTCACCACATTCACTAAAATAATACTTTTAGCCATGGTGGGTTGAATCTGTGTGTGCATTATCAGATCCACGTTACTTTTACCTGTCTCTGTGTCTTTGTCTCTCTCTGTCCCTGTGTCTCTCTCAGAAGCTGTGGGAGGGGTAATTTATTTGCTTTACCTGAAATGTGTCTCCTGTATCTGAACATTCCACGCTCCCTGTGCTGTTCAGGCATGAGCCCCATCGTGTGAGTATGTTTTATTCAGTTCTCTATTTGCCTCACTGAGACTTTTACTAGATTCCAGACACTGGGAGCCACTGTCTCTCATTTACTTGCGCGGGATCAGGCATGATCATCTGGGGTCTGTCTGCAGGCTTTTGGAGGACAGTCCTCAGCTGACTGGGACTACCTTAATCCAGCTGCCGGGCTGTATCTTCTGAGGACGTGCATCTCGTAGCCCATGCCTCATGGGTCTTTCTGGTTATGCTGCTGGAAATGCAAAACCCATAATGCCTGTGATGGCTGCAGAAAGGCTTTGTCCTCCTGTTTTCTAGTGTCTTTTGTTTTCATCCATGGAGATCTTCCACCCATGACCACAGACTAACACTGAAGTTGATTCCAGTGGGATTTGCAGACCTCTGCAGCCTGTGGGTCATTAGAGCAAGGATCTGAGGGTCTTGGCCTCTAAAGCCATGGGCTTTGTTTTGGAGTTGGAAAATTCCTGCATGCTGTTTAAGATTCACCTTTGTACACAGCAGCCGGGAAACTTCTCCAGCGAGCTGTGTGATGGCATGACTAACCTTGTTTGTTTCCATCCTTTCACATGTTACTCTGCCCCTTCACTGTCTCTTGCTTCTGCTTGGAAACGGCTGTTTTCAGCATGGTATTTCGTTTTCATCATTCAAGGCAGGAGGCTCCTGACTGAAACAGCATCCCTAAACAGCAACTTTCACAGTAGAATGGAGCAGTGGTTCTGGAAGCTTTCCCGCACCAGCAGAACCAAGCAGTATGACAAAGCCATGACGACACAGGGGGGCTCAGCTGTCACTATTGGCAAATAGAGGTACAAATGAGAAACATGGACAGGCTGCAAAAGGCCCCACTATAATGGATGGAGATGGCTCTGTGATGGCTGGAGTCCATGATGTTTAGTTAGCCATGAGCCCAGGAGGTACATAGATCCTAATTTCCTAGGACTGTTCTTTGTGAAAGGGCATTTAAAAAATGTCTAGTTCTTGACAAATTTATCATGACACATATTTTTGATGCAAAATATAGATGAATAGATAGGTAGATAGATGATAGATAGATAGACAGACAGACAGACAGACAGACAGACATACAGATAGATAGACATAATCAGAAAGTATTAGGAGGGGGCTGGGGATGTGGCTTACTTGATAGATGACTTTCCCTGCATGAATGAAGGCATATGTTCAATTCCCAGCACCTCATAAACACAGCATGTGGCCTGTGCCAGTAATCCTAGCACTCAAGAGATAGAGGCAGGAGGAAGAGGAAGTTGAAATGACCCTCAATTACGTAACAAATTAGAGACCAGCCTGAGCTACATAAGACCCTGTCTGAAAAATAAAAATAAAAAGAGCACATCAAATCACACAGAAAGCAGTGGGCCCGGTGGTGCACGCCTTTAATTCCAGCACTTGGGAGGCAGAGGCAGGCAGAGCAGAGGCAGGCAGAGCTCTGTAAGTTCAAGACCAACCTGGTCTACTTAGTGAGTTCCAGGACAGCCAGAAAGACATAGAAAGGCCCTGTCAAAACAAACAAACAAACAAACAAACAAAAAACCAGGAAAATCATATTAATACCCCAGTTTCTCTGACTTCTCCTTACTCCCTGTGACTGGTCTTGTTCCTTCTCCCATGCTCCCCCCTGCTTTCATGTCTGCATCTAAATGATTTTATGCATCTGTGTACATTTTAAGATCCACAATGAAAGAGAGCTTGCAATGTTTGTCTTTTTGAGTCTGGTATATTTCACTTAATGTGATGATCAATTTCCCAGCAGATGACATGATTTCCTTCTTCTTTGTGTCTGAACAAAAGAGCATTGTGCCTATGCACCGCCTTCCCTTTATCCATGCATCTGTTGACAGACACCGAGAGTGACTCCATAGCTTAGCTATTGTGAGCAGCCCTGAAATAAACGTGGACGTGCAGTATTCCCGTGCTATTCGGACTCAGAGTCCTACAGGCTCAGTTCTTATTTTCTGAATACTGGGTTCCTGTGTAGTGGTTTGGATGAGAATGCCCCCCCAGACCCCCGGCCCCAGAGTCTCATGCATTTGACCCCTTGGTCCCCAGCCCCAGAGTCTCATGCATTTGACCCCTTGGTCCCCAGCCCCAGAGTCTCATGCATTTGACCCCTTGGTCCCCAGCCCCAGAGTCTCATGCATTTGACCCCTTGGTCCCCAGCCCCAGAGTCTCATGCATTTGACCCCTTGGTCCCCAGTTGGTGATGTGATTAAGCTATGTTTGGGAAGTGTGGCTTTGCTAGAGAAAGTCTGGCGTTTAAGGTTGAACTTGGACATTTCTAAGCCTGTTGCTGTCCCCAGGGCACTTTCTGCCTTCTGTTTGCTGTTTAAGATGAGAGCTTTTGCCCTGCTTCTCCTCTGGCCACCATGCCTGCCTACTGCCATGCTTCCCCACGATGTTGGTGATGGGTTTTTCTCCCTTTGGAAGCTAAGCCCAAATAAACCCTTCTGTAGGTTGCCTCGTACAAAACTTACTAAGACTGAAAGAGTAGGAAGCTTTGTGGGTGATGAATCCCTCACTAGGGCAGAGGGGAAGAAGACCGTGCAAGACATTTGTGGGAAAAAAAAATAAAAATAAGATTAAAAATATTAAAATCAGTGAATCTGGGTAGAATTGTATACTATTCCCAAGAAAGCTTTCCTAAACTTGAAATTATTCCTTCAAAATCAAAAAAGTTAAATATGAATAGATGATTAATATGAAGTGCTAGAAACCGAGAATTCCAGAAGTAAAGTGAAGGTGATGTCCAGGGACTGAGCTACTTTGTTCTGGCTGGCTTCTGTCTTTCATTTGTCGGGGACACTTTGACTCTGACTCCTCCCAAAACTGTCCATCTTGGTCCTCACAGGTCCCAATCCAGGAGGGAGGCTTGCTGTCTCTGTTGTGACCATTAGATATAGGATTTGATAAGGAGACCCTCTGAGGAGACCCTGTGCTCGTTGAGAGCAGTAAAGACTAACCCTGTCTAAGAAACGGGTCCTGCTCCTACAGATGTCTGAAACAGTCTGCAGAACTTGTTACCTCCGGCTCCCAGAAGATGCTGAAAGGTCTCTGTGTTCTCAGGAGGTCTTCAGGAAGATGGCTTCCTCCTGAATTTCTCATCCCTTCTCTTGAAACTCTTCTCTCCTCACAGCTGGCGATGGGCCTCCATGGCATTATAAACCAGCCTGTTATTCAAAATGTTCCAGTCATACTTGTCTTCTCTTCTTAATGTAAGGCTGTTTTCATCGATTGCCAAATAACCTGTGAACACCTCTCTTTGATAGTCTCAAACTCCAGTGGAACATGGTGCCTGTGAAAGTGATAAGATCTATGAAGATCCAGATTTTTTATCCACAAAGTCAGACATGAAAGTAGGTGATCACACATGGGGAGGACAAAACATTCTGGCGTGACTCTCTGTGTGCAAGGATAGACAACCTGTCTGGCTTCAAGGCAAAGGATCATTCAAGGAACTTGAGAAGCTCAGCAGGTCTGAGGTGATAGCAGAGACCGGAAGAAACAGACCCTGTCATAGATTTCTAGAGAAAACCTGATCTTTCTGGAGAGAACAGGGACAGTAAATGCAAAGAGTGGGATCAAATGGGTCAGTGTGTGAGAAAGCCACAGATAGATCCACAGAACTCATGCTTCAGTCTGGGGGCAGCCAACAGGGAGCAATACACACATAGCCCATGCCTCAGTGGAACAGGACCTGGTGACATGCACTTGTAATCATGGCACTTACGAGGCAGAGGCAGATGGTTGCAAGTTCAATGCTAGCCTGGACTATACAGAAAGACACTATATTGAAAAATCAGAGGAAAAAAAAGAAGGAATAGAGGAAAAGGAGAAAGAAATTGAGAGGAAGGAAGAGATGGAGGGAGGGAGGAAAGAAAAGAGGGAAGGAGGAAGGAATGATGGAAGGACAGATGGAGAGAGAAGGAGAGAAGGAAGAAGGGAGGGAGGGACAGGGGAGGAGGGAAGGAGGAAGAGAGGGAAGGAAGGACAGAAGAGACAGGCAGCCCACCCTTTCAATACTCCCAGGGTTGCCACTGGACAGAATGCCACAGAGAAATGGCAATTGCAGCAGAGCCATTGCCAATACACCATTTCCTCTCGGTACTAATTGTGTAGATGGTCACTCAGTGTGAGCCTGTTTTCTTTGTTTATGGTCTCTTGGGGAAGGTATAAGGTTTCCTAAAGTCTTTGGATTTCCACTTTGGGCAGAACATCACAAAAGCATCTTTGTCCCTGTACTAGGAATACAGGGAAAGGATGGAAGAGGTTCAGCTTGGGAGGGTTCACCAGGTCAGAGTCCATCCTGACCCAGGAACAAGCCAGTCTGTAGCCGTGGCCATCAGCTCTGAGGATATGGGGAAAGGCAGTGCCCCTGGACAGGATCCCCTTGAGCTTCAGGAGAAGAGGCAGAGAAAGAAAAAAGATCAAGTGTGCTCCACAGGTCCTGGACGTAGACAGATCAAAGGAGCTCACAAGGCCAAGACTGTAGAAAATCTGGATCTTCATAAAGACACTTGGGGAGTTAATGAGAACTTCAGTATCTGTCCTAGTTAGGGTTTTATTGCTGTGAGCAGACACCATGACCAAGGCACTCTTATAAAGGACAACATTTAATTGGAACTGGCTTACAGTTTCAGAGGTTCAGTCCATTATCATCATGGCAGGAAGCATGGCAGCATGCAGGCAGACATGGCGATGGCAGAGCCAAGAGTTCTACATCTTAATCCAAAGGCAGCCAGGATCTTCTACAGCCAGCCAGGAGGAGGCTCTCATTACACACTGTGCAGAGCCTGAGCATAGGAACCTCAAAGCCCACTACCAGAGTGACACACTTCCTTCAACAAAACCACACGTACTGCAATAAGGCCACACTTCCGAAGAGTGCCGCTCCCTGGGCCACACATATTCAAACCACCACAGTATCACAAAACAGTACCCTAGAAAAGTTCCAACTCCACCAAACTACCACACATTTCCAAAATGCAGGGCAACCATCTTAAAATCATTTGAGAGACCAGGGGTTCTTAGGTGAAGTCTCTTGTGGACACACGGGAGATGTCAGCCAACATATGCCCATCACCAAGGAAGCCTTGGTGGGTAAAGAGTGAACATCTCGATGCCACCGGGCTTCTTAAGTTATGTTGAAAGCATCAAGCACATACAGCCCACCAGGGACAGCAGCATCCTCAGAGCCATACACAACTCTGATATCTGCAGTAAGAGATAGATAGATAGATAGATAGATAGATAGATAGATAGATAGATAGATAGATAGATAGATTGATAGATTGATAGATTGATAGATAGATATAGATATATCCAGGATTAAAAAGAAAGAGGGACCTCACAGGGTCACATGTGGGTTAGGAAACTCTTCTAACCAGGCCAGCACATTTGCTGTAGATTAGGGTACTTGCCAAGAGAGTTGATATGAGCTTCGCTTATATAATCTTGTGGACACTGCTATGTAAAGTTTAGGGCTGAGCCCTGGCAGCAGTCAGCCTCTTCAAGAAAAACCAGTGACTCCCAGTGCATCAGGAAATGGCAGTTTCTCACCGATTAAGAGAACGCCAGCTGAGCCGTGGTGGCGCACACCTTTAATCATAGCAGCTGGGAGGCAGAGGCAGGTAAATCTCTGAGTTTGAGACCAGCCTCGTCTACAGAGAAAGTTGTAGGAGAACCAGGGCTAAACAAAGAAACCCTGCTTCAAAAAAAATGCAAAGAGAGAAAAAGAGAGAAGGGGGGAGGAAGGAAGGGAGGAAGGGAGGGAGGAGAGAGAGAGAGAGAGAGAGAGAGAGAGAACACCAGAGCCAGAGTGTGCCCTCTGAAGAAGGTCATATAAGACTTGAGCATCCCAGTGCCAGACAGAATCTGGGTATTCCATAGCTACCAACACAAGAAGCACTGCTGTCTAGAGGCCATCCATACTGTGCCCAGTAAAAAATGTGAATGAGCATGCAGTTGCACACATACTTGCCTGTATCTGCAAATTCAGATATATATGTGTGTGTGTCCTATAAATAAATGTGTAATACAGAATTGCATGTAATATGCATATTTATATGTATATCTTGAATTTATGAATGTGACACACAAATACATTTAAACCTGCTTATGTAAATGCACAAGATATAGGGGTGTATTTATGTGTCCACAATATATACAAAGGTGCACACTACCTGATCCCCTTAGGCACATTCTAAACTACTTAATCTCTCCATCCCAAATTCCTCATGGCACAGTAAAGAACTTGATAGAGTTGCCAAAAGCCCCTCCAGGTTCCTGAACCTACGGGAAGAGGAAGGGAGAGGTACTTTCCAGCTATGGAACTTCCAGGGAACAGTTGACAGGATTTTTGTCTCTCGCAGATTTATGGTGCTTTAATGAGAAAACCAGCAGCAGAGAGGGCCATTATCCCCTTTTACAGCCAGAGGAAGAGCTCACTGTGGCTTAAGTTCATCCAAACAAACTGATAGGACCAATCTACATGGTGACTCCAGCACCGGGCTTTGTAAATCCCCTCTTTCAGTCTGGGTTGATTCAGAGAAAAATCTACATTTGGTGTTATTTTTTTCCTAGATGATAAATGATCCTATACTGTCCTTGACCCCCTCTAATAGCCCTGAAAAGTAGGAGACATCACAGTGTGTGATTCAGCAGCCTGCTCCTGGACTGTCAGCATGGACCACAACTGCCCCCTGCAGCAGTGGCTCAGCCTCATAAATATTTAACATTTCAGCTGTTTTCCTTAAAACAAAAATTGACCCTTATTCAAAGTAATCTACAAACGATCAGTGCTTGCCCTGCTTCAGGAAATCTCTATCTGGCTTATCCGCACCATAATTAAACATTTATATATTTTATTCACGTCTCTCGTTGTTAGGCCTGACTTACGGGGTTTCTGCGTTTAGCTCTGTGCTAGAGAAATGCTTTCCTTTTGAAACAGCATTATCGGTGAATTAGACTAGTTCCAAGAATGGTGTCCTTCCCCTTTAAGATTCCTTCTCCAAAGGGTCTTTTCAAGGAAGTAAAAGTCATTTGGGGAAATGCACTTGACCTTACTTGACCTCCCTTGACCTCTCTTGACCTTATTTGCAGAGTTCTACATCCCAGAGTCCACTTCGCTAACCATGCCCTAGTGGATTCTGTGTTGCTCCTTTGTTTGTGGGTTGGTTGTTTGTTTGTTTGTTTTGCATTTCCTTCTTAATGTAATTAGCAGTATTGTATCAGATCTTTCCCCTCTTTTCTGCTAATACCCAAGCAAGGAGAGATCCTCAGAGGGACAGGGGTAAGCTACCAGGGAGGGGTAAGATTGGAGAGGAGCTGGAGTGTGGGAGCTCAGCACTGGGTCATCCTCCCAGAGCAGCTGTGGTAGTCGGTTTCCATCTAGGACCTGATCACACTCCACAGCTAGAGGTGGAACGGCATCCTCAGGTCTAGAGTGCTCAGCCATTCGTCCTGCCTTCTGAGATGTAGAAGCTTATTCCCAAGATAGTAGGTTTGGCCTGACCCACTCCAGGTGACTTCTCACCCCTCCTTGTCCCTCATGTGGATCCTGCACAGTGAGTCTCTGTGGAATTCCTTGTGAAGCCTTCTAGTTACACTATTGTAAAATGAGTACCACAGGGGCATAGCTTAATGCAGCGGCCCATGGTCAGTACCCCAGCCCAGACACTGCCTGGATGCCCTTTGAGTCATAGCTCTGTCCCACTCTCCTCTCCCCGTCCTCTTCCCTTCCCTTCCCTTCCCTTCCCTTCCCTTCCCTTCCCTTCCCCTTTTCTCCCCTGGCCTCCCTCCCTTACCCTTCCCTCCCTTGAAGATTAGCATTGTCCTGGTGTTAAGGTCCCAGTTCACATTAATGTAATCATCCTCCATCAGTCTAGCTGCCTGACTTTGATGAACCAGTCTGCCTCCATCTTAGACTTGAGAGCCATCTTGTTTGTAGTAAAGACAACTCGGCTCATTCCCGTTTAGGATTAAACCTCTGTTTCTCAAGGATTGGGCTATGCTTCACCTGTAACCTTGACTAGAAATGGTTCTGTACTGCCTGTTCTAGGAAACAGCAACCATGTCTCTGTTTCAAAAAGTTAATCACCAACTTGCAACCATACCCTACTTTAAAAGGGTTGTTATGACTAACTTGTTATGCTTATGATCTGCTCCTGTAACCACACCCACCAGCCCCCCACCCCTCTTTGGAAATCCCCACCCCTAAGCTACCCAGTGCTGACCTCTCAAACCTCACCTTAGGGGGTGGCAGCCCATATACACAAATAGAAACCCTTGCTTTAATTAATTTGGTCACAACTATTTGAGTCTGTGGTCTTTTTCCTTCCATCATTGGGATCGATAGCTTCTCACATGTCACCGTTTGACACCAAGCCTTCTGTCATTTACATTTCAGCCACTGGAGGTTAGTGTCCTATTTTGGCTTTAATTTACATCTCTCTCCTTTCTAGTAACATTGAAGAACTTTGCACATTTATTAGCCACTTAATTCTCTTTTTCCCCCACTCAGCACCACTATACATTTCTATAAAGACTGTTCCTGACTCCCTTCATAGAGTGTGTCAATATTGTGTTGTGACTTTGCTTTGACATCTGTATAGCCATGGCTTCTTTTCTGTTTACCAGGAGAAGAATCTAGCATAGTATGGACTTCCTGGAGTGGAGGTAGAAGGCAGAGCAAAGGCCAAAGCATGAAGACTTGTCTGAGTGGCAGGTAATGAACATAGCCTTCCACCAGAGTCTAAGGAGCGACTGTCTTATTTCAGTAGCCAGCTGTACCATGGCCCCTGTGCATAGTGATGTCCCCTGTGGTGACCACATTGGCTATCTCTGGAAGACTATTGGGTTTCTAGTTACTAGTCTGTCCTTTGGCTGAGAGCCTGGCTGGTTTCCACTTTCCGTGGTGTTTTCTCTAGCTGCCTTCATGCAATTCCTTTGTCTCAGGTTTCCTGAGACTGTGTCCAAGTGTGCCTGCCATTCTTGTGGTTTGGGGACTTGTATCTTTGTTTTCTCATATGATCTTTTGCCTTTTTCTGTAATACCAGGAGGCAGACAGCTGGCAAAGCCAAGACCTAGGCCTCCTGGTCTGGCATTTCATGTATACTAGACCAGCAAGTCATACCCTCTATTCCCCTCACTGTCTTTTCTGCATGTTTGGTTTTGGTGTCTTTTACAGGGTTAATTCTTAAGAGTTTTCCTTTAAAACTTCCAACTTACTAAGGATCACTTAGACTATGTCTAGATTGATCTAATCCATTGCATTCTGTATATGTGTGTGTGTACATGTTAGTGCATGTGTGTATATGTTCTTAGATGTATGATACCTGATCATGTATGTGTGTACACATGCACATGGAGGTCAGAAGACAATCTTGGGTATACTTTGCAGATACTGTCTTGTCTGCCTTTGCTTTTTTTTTTTTTTTTTTGAAACAGAATCTCTCATTGGCCTGGAATGTCCCAAGTAAGCTAGACTGACAAGCCAGCAAGGCCCATAGATCTCCTTGTCTGTGACTCCCCAGCACTAGAATTAGAAGTGATATCACCATATCTGGGTTTTCTGTGGTTCTGGGAATGAATTCAAGTCTTCATGTTTGCAAGACAAGCACTAACTGAAGGAATGATCCCTTGAGCCTGGTCCATTGTACTTTAAAAACACCCACTGATTCTTTTTTAGTTCTCTATTTTTAAATTTTGGTCTTTATTGCTTTTAATAAAGAAGTATGGTGCTTAAACAATTTCTGTCTGCTAATTCTAGCTAGGTTCTACTTTTCCTATTTAACTGACGTTAAATAGGTTCACATGTAAGGCTCACCATGCTGTGCTTATATGAGATTGTATAATTGTCAGGATCACTCTGCCATGCTGCCTTTACAACTCTATACTTACTTTTCTTACGTTGCTGTTATTTTCCTGGCTAGGTCTAATCAACTAGCATTGAATAAATGCCCAACAGCAGTGAACCTTCAGCAATTCATCCTCCTAGGAAGACATGTCCACGGTTTGCCAGTAAGCTGCCAGGACTCTTGTTCATATTCCTGTTATCTAAACGCTAGTCTTACCCTCTCACAGCATCCTTATCCTTTACTTCCCTTCTTAGAAACAGTCTACTCGGTTCCCATTGCTCATTCAATGTGGATAAGGCCAGGACTGACCTCTGCTACAGTCTGGACAGAGCTCAGGTCCCATGCTTTGCACCACATGTCCTGAAGACGGATACTTCTAACCTTGTCACAGGAAACGCACAAGGTAAGACCCTCTGTGTGGGAGCAGGCTTCAGTCCAGAGCTCTTTCCTCTATACCTCACCGTCACCCACTGAGCTCCCAAGTCCCAAGACTCCCTTTCTGATTGTCCTGTAAGACATGTTGCTTCCCTCTCCTCTCTGAAGTCTGTGAGCCTGAACAGGAAACTCTTCTCTTAAACCCAGCATGTGCACATAGGAATGTGTGTATGATCTTATACATAGGAATGAATATATGATCTATGAAAATCTGTGTAAGGTGTACATTTGAATAATAATAATAATAATGTACACCTTATACGTGTGTGTGTGTGTGTGTGTGTGTGTGTGTGTGTGTGTGTATGTATGTATGTGATTTGTGTATAGTGTACTTTTGTAGTAGGTGTATATGTGGCCTATGTAGCTACGACAAATGTCAGCAGCATGTGGAATGTATGTAGATCAAGTATGAATTGTTTACATGTACACATGTGTGCACGGTGGCAAATTTTTGTATGCTAATCTATTGTTACTTTCACATCTCAGTACACATAGCTATTAGTCTATAATTTCATTTCCCCTTATTATTCCATATAATTGATTTCAGAGTTCTCCCAGGCCTTCAAACGACTTAAGGATGTTCCTTTACCTGCTGTGCTCTTACTCTGTGCCCAGAGTTTTCCCTTAAATACTTAGTGTCATTTGCTGGTGGTGCTCTTGCCTTTGCAGCTTCCAGAGGTTACACAGTGAAGCGGCTCATCCTTAGGCCATGAACCTACACTAGGTGCACTGGCCTGGTGTTCATGCTTCCATGAAGGCGTAAGTATCACAGAGTGGCTGCCATTGTGATGGGCACTCTGGTGAAGCTGGACCACTCTGTGTGATGAGATCAATGAACATGGGGATGCTCAGGCACAGGAAGGAGAACCTGCCCCTCCTGGGGAGCCCAGGATACCCCATGTAAGAAATAGTTTGTGCATTCTGGATGAAGGGAGGGGTAGGGATGTGTCCTAAGAATGTTTGGTTGGGGTGTAAGAAACCAGACCTAAGTGAATTCCCCAAAGGCAAGGAGAACAAAGTCATTTCCTTCCAGTAAGATGGACAACAAGACACTCCCACAGGTCATTCTGCAGGTTGAGGGCCAAATGCTGGGGTCAAGTGCATCCTAATCTGCTCTGTGTGTCAGCTGGTCACAGCAGAGAACTTATTGCAAAGAAAAACACAGCTCAGAGGGGAAACGGTTTGCAATGGAAAGCCTCTCCTTACAGAGCATCCTCTTCCATTACTCAGAAGTTAACGTAACACAGAAACAGAAGGAAAGTGCCCAGACACAGGGGCGATGCCCAAGGCAGGACAGCAGCCTACATGACGGTAGGGTCACTGTGTCCCTAAAAAGTGTCTTTGACTGTTAAAAATACTCCAGATGTTTGTATTCATATCTTTGTAAAGATTAGACGCACTAACATGGGAGGGGAAAAATCTCATGGGGCCCCAACCTTGCACAAAAACTGCAGGCAACTAAATGCTATCCAATGATAAGTGATCATCCCTGAAACCATATACATTCCAGTAGCATTAT
Organism: Mus minutoides; assembly: GCA_902729485.2. Taxonomy (NCBI): domain Eukaryota; kingdom Metazoa; phylum Chordata; class Mammalia; order Rodentia; family Muridae; genus Mus; species Mus minutoides. The sequence continues at coordinate 2,125,567 of LR749674.1, read as the reverse complement.
ATGGATTAAGCAGATTGTGTTTATATATTTAAGAACATATTATTATGGATATATAATATCAGTTAACAAGAGGTCATTAATTTAAGTCAAAGAAAGGGGGGGAGATACAGGAGAAGGGTTGGAGGGAGAAAATGGAAGGGGCAAATGATGTCACTATATTTTAATTCTAAAAATAAAAAAGCTAAGATATTTCAGCCTTCCAAATGGAGATTTATAAGAATGGAATGAAGTGAAGCTATCTGCACATCGCTGTGCACGGTGAGAGGGGCTTGGAGGAAGGACATGTGCAGCTCAGTGTACCAATGTACGTGGAGTAAGACTTATCAGAATGCCCTACATTTAAGCTCAAAAGATCAATAACAGCACCAAGATAGATGTGTGGTTTAGCAACGTGTAAGGAGCCCACACAATCAAGACAGGTGTGTGGTTTGATGGGGTATAAGTACCACAAGGTTAAGACAGACGCGTGGTTGAATAGGCTATGAACAGACCACAAGGTCAAGATAGATGTGTGGTTTAGTGGCCTGTAGACAGATATGGGTCAAGTTGCATCAGCTGTATGATGCTGAGAAGTTGGAAGTAAACCCTGAGCACTGGGCATGATGGCAGAGCAGAGTGCCTCTTGCCCCTGCACCGATTCTCTAGGAGTATAAGCAAAGACAGAGGAGGTCCTGAGCTGACCTCTTCTGAGCAGAGCGGCCTGGGGAGCAGGGGTTCAGGAACAAGGGCAGTAAGGAGTAACTGAAGAGGTATTTGACTGGAACAGCTTGTTAGAGAACACAAGCAAGGTTCGTGCTAACTCCTCAAAGCAGTAAGTCTAGACTGAGGTGGAGTTCCAAGGAGTAGATTGTAATCATTCCTGGTAGAGGAAGCTGAACAGTAGTAAAAGAGACTGAGTCTGGGAGGCCCTCCCTGGGAGACAACCTCTGTATGCTAGAGTCATGGAGTCCACAAGACAGGATGTCAAACCTTGTCTAAGGAATTCATACTGCAGGATGTTTAGTAACTTCCACGTACTCTCTGAGGGCCAGGGGATCTGCACTAAGCCCACACAGATTCCCAGTTGGTCTCCTCATTTCCTCTGATGAGTATACAAGGCTGAGCAGCCCAACTCTAGGACAAGGCCAGGCATGTCTTGGAGAATTTTTAGTGTTAGCTACGGAGAGCTGAGTGCTGAGCCAACCTGAATGAGAAGGCAGCAAAACAACAGAAGGTGAATGCACAGAAATGGAACCTCTGCCCCTCACCACCCACCCCGGCCTCCATCCAGAGCATCAACCCTGCCCTCCTCTTTGTGTGTCCGATTTGACATGTGTCGTATGCATCGGACTCTGATAGATCCATGTAAGAACCATGGGGGTCTGCAGCCTTCTTCAGGAATGAGCTCACAGAGACAAATCTCCCTCACGGTGATTCAGAACTAAAAGAAAGGCAACCGCCCTGTATCAGAGCATCCTCTTGGGAGCCAGATGTCCTGCAATGAACTGAAGAAAGTCCCTTGAATTTACCATTTTAAATTTTTAAAGAAAGTATCTAGGGACATGTGCTTGTGACCAGGAAGAGTGCTTATAGTTAAAGAGCAGGACCCTGGGATTAAACAGTCCACAGGAAACAAAAACTGAACTGATCTCAGGAAAAATAATTCACTGGTCAATTGGGTGACTGGCTGAAGAATATCTCTCCTGACAATAAGAGAAAAAGGGTGAAGAGGGAAATAAAATATAAAATCCAATAAAACCACTGGCTGGAGAGATAACTCAGTGGGTAAAGGACTTGTCATGTGTAAAGTTCCCAGATGTGTAGTGTATATCTGTAATCCCAGGGATTCTATAGGGAGAAGCAGGAACAGAATTCCTGGAAGCTTGTGGGCCAGCCTGCCCAGAGTATGCAATAGCAAACAAGAAAGAGACCTTGTCTCAAATAGGAGGGAAGGCAAAAAAAAAAAAAAAAAATGCCCTCCAAGGTTATCCTCTAACTTCCACACATACACCATGACATACACACATCTATACCAATCATATGAATGAATACACACACACACACACACACACACACACACACACACACACACACACACACACACACACACATACATATCATACACACACAGAGTCATCATGTGGGAGACAGTGGAGTGTACATACCCATAAGTTAACAGGGTGGAATCCCTGACATGTGCTCACCATGAGATCCTCCATCAGTGTTCTAAGCAGATGGACCAGCTTAGTGATATGCAAAGACGACTGGCATTGTTTGGCTTGTCTCTTTGGATGTCAGATGTGTCTCTCCATCTTTGCACCTCCTCTTGAATCTCCTTCTTTTGTACAGTGGAATCAACAGGTCACCATAGTTCACATATGCCGGTGATGTGACAGGCTATCTTGAGAGCTACAGCCTTGCTACTGCTCAATTATGCTTCTTGGTCAGTGTAGCAGTGGGGAGAAAGCTTCCATTGGTCTAACAAATCTATGAAGCCCCTGAGTAGGACAGTCAGGTGGGTATGTACCCCACTGGAGACCAGAGGAATCCACTGGCTATTGACTCTCAATGTGTAGTAAACACTTTCCACAGCAACGTGTGGGCTTAAAATGTCTTCATTTTAAATAAAGGGGCAAAGCAAGTATAGTGAGAATATAGGAAAAGAATAATAAAGTAAAATGAAAGAAGTAAAAGCCGCACAGTCAAAACAGGAAATGAAGGGACCACCTTAAAATGATCAAGTGCATAAATATGGTTTATGGGCATCCAATTGGGGCAAACCAACCTCCCAAACAAAACAAAACAAAAATATCTACAATATTCTGTTAACAAAGAAAGAGAAATGAGTTACAAAGAGAGAAAGCTATCAAATCAAGTACAGAAAAGAAACAAAGACAGACACTGTGAGCCCAACCAGGCATATCCACAGAGAAGCAGCCTTGGAGAAGGCAGCCAGACGAGAGGATGCCCACACAGAGGACCCAGTCACCGAAGTCAGCATCAGTGAGCTCCGCACATCCGTCATTCTCATCTTACTCAGGTGGGAGCAGCAGTCTCTGGCTGAGACATGCATGGGTCTGTTCTCAGACACAATGGCAAGTCCCTTAAAACACACCTAGCCCAACCTGAAGAATTCAGAAAGTTCCGGAGGAGTGAGCGAGTAAGTGACTGATCAAGTGGAAGGGACAGAGAAAAAACAAGAAGGAAAAGTCAAGGCAATTAAAGATATCTGGGGAGAATGGATGTGTCTGTTCTTGCTTAAGATACTAGAAAATAAGAATGAACCAATAATAATATTGCAAACTTTATATGCCCCAATACAGGGGAACGCCAGGGCCAAGAAGTGGGAGTGGGTGGGTAGGGGAACAGGGCAGGGGGGAGGGTATAGGGAACTTTTGGGATAGCATTTGAAATGTAAATTAAGAAAATAGCTAATAAAAAATAATAATAATAAAATGAACTAATAAGAAACAGCTCCAAAATCTAAAAAAGAAAAGGGGGGGTGGGTTCATACCATCTGATATTTTAAGGAATGGTGAAGTAGAATTAATACAAATAGTCACATGGGAAATGAAGGATTATGAATAAAACAAAAGATATTCCAAAATGCATATGCAGAATTACCTAGTTTCACTAACAATAACACAAAAAGAAAAATTACATTTCTTCAGTGCGTATGCCCACTTTGAGATGTACAGAAGAAATATCTGGCAGATGCTACACCTAGTCATATAACCCCTGCTTCTGCCAAGAGATGTGGGAAGGGCGTGAAATAACCAGGAAAGAACTTGTCCTATATGTTTTTTAAAAATTAACATAACAAAAGTATATTCATATATAGCTTGCAGTTAAAAATTAATTTTAAAGATGAAATGTTTAAAGGTGTCCCAGAACTAATCTCATAAGAAATGCCAGGCCTGGGCATTTTTACAAGCAGGTAATTTCAAAACTCAAAAAGAGATCATTCTTCGGCTATTTAAATTATTTTAGCACATAGGAATTTGGAAGGCTTCCCAGTTTGCTGCGCATAACCCTGACAGCCAGAAAAATTTCAGAAGCACAAAAGTAAAAGTGCATAGTAATTTTATCTATGAATAAATATTTTAAAATTCCAAATGAGTATTAGACAACATATTTTTGTCTAATATATCAGAATATCTAAAATGGAGAAGAAAATGATCAAAAATGTCTTATTCTAGGAAAATAGCAAGTTTACTAGTATAATTTAGCATAATGAATCCTAGGAAAATAAACTACACATTTATCATAACAAATGCCTAAGAGCCATTTGGCCAAATTTAACATTGATTCCTGATTTTTATAAATTGTTTGTAAAATAAAGATATAAAACTATTGCTGGATGTTTTTAAATGAAATGAAGATCGATTTATCTCAAACTGTTAGCCTTTCCTATTTGCACACAGCAGGACAACTCTCTCCACTTAACACACCACTCATTGTGGCCAGATGTATAGGACTTTCCCATATAACACAAGTTCGCCAGCGACAACCAAAGTAGTGTCCTTCAGTTCAATTCAGTTCTGACCCTGGCCAAACTTAGAAGGACCCAAGAGGAGGGTCAGTCTCAACTGAGCTCCACACTTCAGCATCCAGGGCAAATACATGCTGCAACGTTCCAAAACTCCAAGTTGTAAGTTGATGGTTCTCAATACCACTTCCTTAAGCTCAGTTGTTGGACCCAAGATCCTAGAATTCAGGGAAGCACATTTATTGTCCTGTTGTACAGGATAATGCATGAGACACTAATGAACAACCAGAGGAAAGAGGTCCATGGAGCAGGGCCTTGGGGCAAGAATTTCCCTCCTCCTAGGATACACTGACTTCCTGGAAGCACTCTGAAATTCTTACAGCGCTGTCTACAATTTCAAGTCCTTTCCTGTTCCCAGAAATGGAGTAGAGCTGAGTAGTTCAGGCTGTAACATCTGTCTGCATCTTTCTGGTGAACAGCCCCCATCTAAGTGGCACCAAGAGTCACCTTACGCAAACAGAAGACTGTCTCCGTGACCAGGACAAAGCCATGATATTCAGCAGCACTGAGTTGATACAAGTCAATCACCAAATATTAAGACAAAAGATGCTACTAGCACCTGTGTAGTTCTAGATATTATTGCAGGCTTTTAGGAGCCCTGAGCAAGGGAGTGCCCATATAGCTCAAAGGTAGAGCCCTTGCTTGGCAGATACAAGGCCCCAGATGGGATAGCCTGCCCTACAGGTAAAGTAAAACAAAGCAAAATAAAACAAAGCAAAGCAAACAAAACAAAGGTGCTTGTTTTTTGTAGGAGGCCACTGCCTGCAGTTGCGCTACATTACAAACCGGGTTCTCTGGAAGATGGTTTCTGGGGTTAAAACGATAAACTAGGGGGCAGAAAAGAAAACCACCAAGTCGACATGGCCGATCAAAGTGAATCCTTTATTCCAGAGTTGTCTCTTAGGAAAAAGGGGGAAGGCCCCGCCCCCAGTCGGTTCTGAGCAGGCGCCTGGAGTTTGGCGGGAAGCCGGAAGCACTCTGGGTTGTTCCGGGTGCAGGCAGGTGAACCAGGTGGAGCCAGGGTCCAGGAAGACACAGAGAGGCAGACAGCAGGGCACCGGGGTAGCTACTTAACAAGACAATGGATGCCATACCACATGTGTCTTTACATGACTGTTCTCTGTATCAGCCTGCTTCGGGCTGGGGGAGGGACACTTATTGCTACCCTTTCTGAGGCCAATATAAACTTTTTTTAATAAAAAGATTTTCTGTTGCAAATTTTAGAGGCGATATGACATTTTAGCCTAGAGACAAAAGAAAATATATTATGAGCAATGTTGGAATGTTTGAATTTGACTAGAGTCTGCACCTAACCTTACTATGTCCAGTAACAACCAGGGATGGTGTAAGACCACAGATGAGTTGATTTCCAAGGTCTGTGTGTCTAGCAAGAACCAGATGAGCAAAAACATCCCGAAGCATGCAGATCTGCCTGGAGAAAAACCTTAACAGGTGACAGACACCAAGGCAACCAGAACAGTGGGGTTCTTCCTGTTCCCAGGGATGACATTTCAACACCTGCCACTCACCCCCACAGACGCATGCTGCTTCAGTAAAAACCACAGAGTGTTTCATTTGAAGTTTTTTTTTTTTTCTCCAAAAGTTACTTTGATACGTGTCCCTAAGCTCCATTCAATGTTTGGCTGTGGAACTCTGCATCTATTTCAGTCATCTGCTGGGTGGAGCTTCTCGGAGGACACTTTTGCTCGGCTCTTGTCTGCAAGCAGAGGATCATTAATAGTTACAGGGACTGGTGCTTGCTCATGGGATGGGTCTCAAGTTGGGCCAGTTATTGGTTGGCCATTCTCTCAGTCTCTGCTCCATCCCCTGTCCCTGCATTTCTTGTAGACAGGACAAATTTTGGGTCAAAAGTTTTGTGGGTGGGTTGGTGTCCTTATCACTCTAGTGGGGTCCTGCCTGGTTACAGGAGGTGGCCCCTTCCATATCTCCACCGCTGTGAGTCTCATCTAAAGTTGCCCTCATGGATTCCTGAGAGCCTCTCCCATTCCAGGGTTTTGGCACATCCTGGATATGCTCCCACCCCCTCCCCACCCCCACTCCCACTAGCTGCAGATTTCCACTCATTCTCCTGGCCCTCCGGCCATCTCTCCTGTCTCTCCCCCACACCTAATCCTGAACACTTTAACATTTCCATCCCCTTCCCCTCCCTCACCCAGTTCCCTCCCTCCATCTGTCTCCTATGACTATTTTATTCCCCTTTCTAAGCGAGATTCAAGCATCCTTGCTTGGGCCTTCCTTCTTGTTTAGCTTCCTTGGGTCTGTAGAATGTAGAGTATACTTTATGACTAATATCCACTTACAAATGAGTACACACCATGCATGTCCTTTTGGGTCTGGGTTACCTAACTCAGGATGATATTATCAAGTTCCATCCATTTGTCTACAAAATTCAGGTGTCTTTGTTTTTAATGGTTGAATAGTATTCTATTGTGTAGATGTACCACATTTTCTTTATCCATTCTGCAGTTTGGGTACTTCTAGGTTTTTTCCAGTTTCTGGCTATTACTAATAAAGCTACTATAAGAGCCCCAAAGGGAATAAGAACTCTACAAGAAGACCAACAGTATCAACTAACCTGGGTCCTTGGGGCTCTCAGACACTGAACCACTAACCAAAGAACATACCTACCCCCCCCCCACACACACACACATGTAACAGATGTGTAGCTCCATCTTCATGAGGATTCCCCAACAACTGGAGCAGGGGCTATCCCTAATGCTGTTCCCTGTCTGTCTGTTTGTTTATTATTTTATTTTCAGACAGAGTCTTGCTATATCATTTGGGCTGGACCTGAGCTCACACCTGAGTGCTAGGACTACAGGTTTGGGACACCACACTCTGCATTTTGATATTACTTGTGATAATAATGTCCCCCTAACTGGGCTGCCCTTTCAGAGGAAATGGGGGGATGTCAGAGAGACTGTGAGAGAGGAGACTGGGAAGAAGCAGTGATAAGGATGTAAAGTGAATAAATAAGTAAATAAATAAAAAAACAGGACACATGGAAGAATGTTAGAGAAAAAAATTTTACCTATGAAATGTCAAATAGTGTATTCTAAACATATGTTCATTACTATGGTGTATCCCCCACACTGTATGGGGGGAGGTCTGAGTTCTGGCATGAAAAAGAGTAAACAAAGAAATCTCAGGACCTATAACCACTTAAAACATAGCTGTAGAATTCCAAATAAGAAGAGCAAGATGAATTATTCAACAAACAGCGTTTGCAAAATGGAAAGCTATGGGAAAATAACATTTAGCTCCTTCATTCACAACTACTATCAAAATGCACAGTGTGGTGTCCCAAGCCTGTAGTCCCAGCACTCAGGTGTGAGTTCAAGACCAGCCCAAATGATATAGTAAGACTCTGTCTGAAAATAAAATAATGAAAAAACAAACAAACAAATCATTGATGGCCAGCAGATATAAACATTACATGAGCTCTAAAGGCAGTGAGAGCTACACATGAGTTTTAAGCATACAGGAAAGGCTGGAAAAGAAAGATGGTAGTGGGGAAAGATCTCTCTCCATTGGACAACTTAAAAACACAGAACTTTGTAACTTCAAACACAACCAAAAAAGTAGACAGTGATTGAGCCCTGGGGAAAATACCGACATGTCATGTGACAAAGGTTTAATATCCCCAGCATGTAGAGTTGTAACAAATACACTTTAAAAGTTATGGGGAAAGAAAAATAACAAAGTCAACTCATGAGAGAGAAATTTTGAATAGCTCATAAACATAGGAAAATGTCTCATGAGTAATCAAAGAAATGTAAACTATAAAAACAGTATAAAATAAGTTACAAGGCAGATTGGTTTCACATTTTTAATAAAGTAGATTGGTTTTGTTTTTAATATACTAATAAAACCAATAATATAAGCAAAATAGTACCCATGGAAAGACTAAAATTCAAAACTTATGATCCATCCAATCCAACTGGATGATTTCTAATGTACAAGCAGAAGAACTTCTAAAAATCTTACATAGTTGTGTTCTCCACATGGGAATTCGAAGGAGTAGCTATTGCTGGAGTTTATTCTGAGGAAATGCAAAAAGTCTGTCCCTTCACATAAGATCCCAACAACAAACCAACAGAGGACAGCCCCTGCATTCACCCCAGGGAACAGATGAGTTTATTGGACTTATTACAGAACATGGATGAGGGTGACCCCAAGACACAAGCACTGGAATGTCTTCACCTCCCTAAGAATGATGGCTTTCCCACAGCCTTAAAGATGGAGCCTTCTCAGTTGACCTCTCCTAATCTATAGATTCCAGACCCCAAAGTCAACAGGAAATTAGGGTAGAATTACATGCTAATGGCTGGAATGAGAAGGTGGAATCTCAGATGAGGGCCCCATGACTCTCCCTGACCCCTCCTTCTGTGGGGGAGCACTAATGGCCAACATCATGATGCATTTTTTGAAGCAGGCACCACTGATGTGACAGAGATAGCAGCCATTTTGTTCAGAGGACAGCCTTCTACAGCAAGGATGAAAAGTCCTGAATAAATTCTAGTAAAAACAAGGAAACAAAAATTTGTTCGCAACTCATAGCCCTGAGTGCCTCCAAAAAGAAACTAGAGAGAGCATACACTAGCAGCCTGACAGCACACCCAGAAGCTCTAGAACTAAAGGAAGCAAATTCACCCAAGAGGAAGATGGCAGGAAATAATTAAACTCAGTGCCGATATCAACCAAGTGGAAACAAAAAGAACTATTCAAAGAATCAACCAAACCAGGAGCTGGTTCTTTGAGAAAATCAACAAGATAGATAAACCCTTAGCCAGACTCACTAGAGGACACAGGGACAGTATTCTAATTAACAAAATCAGAAATGAAAAAGGAGACATAACAACAGAACCTGAGGAAATCCAAAACTTCATCAGATCCTACTACAAAAGGCTATACTCAACAAAACTAGAAAACCTGGATGAAATGGACAACTTCCTAGACAGATACCAGGTACCAAAGTTAAACCAGGATCAGATTAACAATCTAAACAGTCCTATATCCCCTAAAGAAATAGAAGTAGTCATCAATAGTCTCCCAACCAAAAAAAGCCCAGGACCAGATGGGTTTAGTGCAGAGTTCTATCAGACCTTCAAAGAAGACCTAATTCCAACTCTCCTCAAACTATTCCACAAAATAGAAACAGAAGGTACTCTACCCAATTCATTCTATGAAGCCACAGTTACTCTGATACCTAAGCCACACAAATATCCAACAAAGAGAACTTCAGACCAATTTCCCTTATGAATATCCATGCAAAAATACTCTATAAAATCCTCGCAAACCGAATTCAAGAACACATCAAAATGATCAACCATCATAACCAAGTAGGCTTCATCCCAGGAATGCAGGGATGGTTTAATATATGGAAATACATCAACGTAATACACTATATAAGCAAACTCAAAGACAAAAATCACATGATCATCTTGTTAGATGCTGAGAAAGCATTTGACAAAATCCAACACCCTTTCATGATAAAAGTCTTGGAAAGATCAGGAATTCAAGGCCCATACCTAAACATAATAAAAGCAATCTACAGCAAACCAGTAGCAAACATCAAACTAAATGGAGCAAAACTTGAACCAATCCCACTAAAATCAGGGACCAGACAAGGCTGCCCACTTTCTCCCTACCTATTCAATATAGTACTTGAAGTACTAGCCAGAGCAATTTGACAACAAAAGGAGGTCAAGGGGATACAAATTGGAAAGGAAGAAGTCAAAATATCACTATTTGCAGATGATATGATATTATATATAAGTGACCCTAAAAACTCCACCAGAGAACTCCTAAACCTGATAAACAGCTTCAGTGAAGTAGCTGGATATAAAATTAACTCAAACAAATCAATGGCCTTTCTCTACACAAAGGATAAATGGGCTGAGAAAGAAATTAGGGAAACAACACCCTTCACAATAGTCACAAAAAATATAAAATATCTTGGTGTGACTCTAACTAAGAAAGTGAAAGATCTGTATGACAAGAACTTCAAGTCTCTGAAGACAGAAATAGAAGAAGATCTCAGAAGATGGAAAGATCTCCCATGCTCATGGATTGGCAGGATTAATATAGTCAAAATGGCTATCCTGCCAAAAGCAATCTATAGATTCAAAGCAATCCTCATCAAAATTCCAACTCAATTCTTCACTGAGATAAAAAAGGGCAATTTGCAAATTCATCTGGAATAATAAAAAACCTAGGATAGCAAAAACTATTCTCAACAATAAAAGAACCTCTGGGGGAATCACCATGCCTGACATTAAGCTGTACTACAGAGCAATTGTGATAAAAACTGCATGGTACTGGTACAGCAACAGACAATCAATGGTATACAATTGAAGACCCAGAAATGAATCCATACACCTATGGTCACTTGATCTTTGACAAGGGAGCTAAAACCATCCAGTGGAAAAAAACAGCATTTTCAACAAATGGTGCTGGCACAACTGGCAGTTATCATGTAGAAGAACGGGAATTGATCCATTCTTATCTCCTTGTACTAAGGTCAAGTCTAAGTGGTTTAAGGAACTCCACATAAAACCAGAGACAGTGAAACTTATAGAGGAGAAAGTGAGGAAATGCCTTGAAGATATGGGCACAGGGGAAACATTCCTAAACAGAACAGCAATGGCTTGTGCTGTAAGATCAAGAATTGACAAATGGGACCTTATAAAATGGCAAAGCTACTGTAAGGCAAAAGACACTGTCAATAAGACAAAAAGGCCAACAGATTGGTAAAGTATTTTTACCAATCCTAAATCTTATAGGGGACTAATATCCAATATATACAAAGAGCTCAAGAAGCTAGACTCCAGAAAATCAAATAACTCCATTAAAAATGGGGTACAGAGCTAAACAAAGAATTCTCAACTGAGGAATACCGAATGGCTAAGAAGCACCTGAAAAAAATGTTCAACATCCTTATCATCAGGGAAATGCAAATCAAAACAACCTTGAGATTCAACCTCACACCAGTCAGAATGGCTAAGATCAAAAATTCAGGTGACAGCAGATGCTGGTGAGGATGTGGAGAAAGAGGAACACTCCTCCATAGATGGTGGGATTGCAAGCTTGTACAACCACTCTGGAAGTCAGTCTGGAGGTTCCTCAGAAAGTTAGACATAGTACCTCTCCTGGGCATATACCGAGAAGATGTTCCAACTGGTAATAAGGACACATGCTCCACTAGGTTCATAGCAGCCTTATTTATAATAGCCAGAAGCTGGAAAGAACCCAGATGTCTCTCAACAGAGGAATGGATACAGAAAATGTGGTACATTTACACAATGGAGTACTACTCTGCTATTAAAAACAATAAATTTATGAAATTCTTGGCCAAATGGCTGTATCTGGAGGATATCATCCTTAGTGAGATAACCTAATCACAAAAGAAGTCACTAGATATGTACTCACTGATAAACAGATATTAGCACAGAAACTTAGAATACCCAAGATACAATCTGCAAAACACAAGAAAATCAAGAAGGAAGACCAGTGTGTTGATACTTCATTCCTCCTTAGAATAGGAAACAATGGGTATGAAAAGAGTTACAGATACAAAGTGTGGAACTAAGACAAAAGGATGGACTATCCAGAGACTACCCCACCTGGGGATCCATCCCATAATCAGTCACCAAACCCAGATATTATTGCATATGCCAGCAAGAGTTTGCTGAAGGGACCCTGATATAACTGCCTCATATGAGGCTAGGCCAGTGCCTGGCAAATACAGAAGTAGATGCTCACAGTCATCTATATGATGGAACACAGGGCCCCCAATAGAGAAACTAGAGAAAATACCCCAGGAGCTGAAGTGGTCTGCAACCCTATAAGAGGAACAACAATATGAACTAACCAGAATCCCCAGAACTCATGTCTCTAGCTGCATATGTAGCAGAAGATGGCCTAGTCGGCCATCATTGGGAAGAGAAGCCCCTTGGTATTACAAACTTTATATGCCCCATTACAGGGGAATGCCAGGGCCAAGAAGTGGGAGTGGGTGGGTAGGGGAGCAGGGCAGGGGGAGGGTAGAAGGAACTTTCAGGATAGCATTTGAAATGTAAATTAAGAAAATATCTAATAAAAAAACTAGAAAAAATTTATTTGCATCATAGTTACTAAAATTCTTTTAAAGCAGATAAAAGCTATAAATAATGAAATAAAGCTGGGCAGTGGTGGCACACACCTTTAATCCCAGCACTTGGAAAACAGAGGCAGGTAGATTTCTGAGTTCAAGGCTAGCCTGGTCTACAGAGCAAGATCTAGGACAGCCAGGGTTATACAGAGAAACCCTGTCTCTAGCCCCACCCCAACCCACCCCCCAAAATGCAATAAAATTAATAAAATGTTTAAAAATGAATTAAGTTTAAGAAGTTTTTTTCCATAGAAAGGGGTAAAGTCTGCTAAGCCCCATGGCTATCACACAAACTCTAATTTGCTACAGATTTGCCATTAAGTCATTATATGGCTAAACCCATAAAGAATATTTTAAAAGAGCTACTTAAAAAAAAAAACTTAACAATTAGCTAGCAATGGGCAAAACTCAGGCCAGAGCTCATGTTATTTAAAATAATATGTTTGAACAGAGTAAGAAGGAGAGTTGGTGGCATGTGTGAGCATACCAGCACCCAGGGGTGACATCCAGAATGACATTTCCAACCCACAATCCTGGAGACCAGAGACAGAAGATAGAACTCACTTTAAACATTCTGGACTGAAGGTGACAGATTTCCACTCATTCTCCGGGCCCTCCAGCCATCTAGAGAAGAAAGCCACATAAAAAATTCACCCCAATGACTGGATGAAGTCTAAGCTCTAAGTCTATGACATAGAGAGGGGAGGGAATAACAGAGAGAATGAAGGGAGAGGAAGCCAGGATCCAGGATGGGCTCATATACGGTAGCAGAGATGTTCAGGTCAGATCTGTATATCTGATTCCTTGTTCACTGGGTGTACCCTAAACGTGCTCTCCGCAATAGAAAGCCAACACCTCGTGGGCATAACTTTCAGGGGACAGATTCTGGGGCAACCAGAGCTCTGAGAAAGCAGGGGTTACCCAAAGAGCCAGGAAAGTCATAGAAGCAGAGGCCAAAATTTGAACAAACTCTCATCCTAAACCTCGGATGGATTGTCAAATTATTCCGCCATGGGTTAAATTACCAAATATACAAAGAGCTGAAAGGGGGTGGTGGTGGTGGTGGTGGTTGTTTTAATTACAGAGAAACATAAATACCAGCAAGATCAATTTATACAAGTGACCATAGAGTAATAACTGGAGACAAAGGCAGAGTGCAGCTTCCATCAGCCTCATCAGGAAAATCAATGTGAAGACTGAAGCCAAGGAAGTTAACTGCCCAGCACAAGAACAACGAAGAACACTGAAGTCTCCAGTTACTACGCACCACAGAAGTTTCAAGTGCACATTGCCAGACACACAAATAATCAGGCAAGTGTGACCTAAGCACAGGAAAGGGTTCAGGAGAAACCAACTGGAATGGGCTGCAGGGACTGAGTAACTGAGGATTTCAATGGAACACTCACAATGAGAACTTAAAAACGAAAGGATAACAGGATAGGAAACCTCTATGGAGGAACCAAAACTAATTAAAATGGGGGGGGAGGAGGCTGCAAAGATCAGCAGCTAAGAACAGTTGCTACTCTTCCAGGGGATCTGAATTCCCATCCAAGTACCTATGAAAGAGGGCCCACAACAGCCTGTAACTCCAGCTTCAAGTGGTCTGAGGTCCCTCTTCTGTTCTCCATGGGCATCTGTACATACACGGCACTCACAGATACCAGACACATAAACACACACACACACACACACACACACACACACACACACACACACACACACAAAATAAAATAAAATAAAATAAAATAAAATTTTGAAATGGAAATCTTAGACTTGAGTATAGTCATTGAAGTATTTGCAGTTTGTTTGTTTGTTTGTTTGTTTGTTTGTTTGTTTGTTTGAGACAGGGTCTCCCTGCACATCTCTAGCTGGTCTGGAACTCTATATAGACAAAGTGGGCCTGGAACTCATAGAGTACTACCTGCCTCTGTCTCTCTAGTGCTGGGATTAAAGGCATGTATAGCCTCACTCTTCAAGTTATTGACATTTTTAAAAAGTCACTCTGAGGGTTGAATGTCAATTGGAGGATAACACAGAAGTAACAGTTAACTTGTGGCTGAATAAACAAGAAAGTGAAAGGATTGACTTGCACAGAGACCACCCAAACAGTCCAGCACGCACAGTACTGAAATCTCACATGAAAAGGGATAAAATTGAGCAGGAAAATGTCTTGTGCAAAAAATTTACAGCAGGGCATCATGGTGTATACCTTTAATCCCAGTACTTTAGAGGCAGAAGCAGACAGATCTCTTGAGTTCGAGATCAGCCTGGTCCACAGAGTGAGTTCCAGGACAGACAGGAATACACAGAGACATCCTGTCTCAAAAAAATATTAAACAAAGAAAACTTACAAAAAGTTCTCCTAGTTAGTGGATGCTAAGGACCCCTGGCCATTTTTAAATGGCTATAAAGTCCAGGCAAGGCTCATCGCTGCTGGACTCTGATAGTTTGAGTGCCAAAGCTGAAGAGATTAAATGTTAAAATCAGAGAAAGCTGACTTGTTACATCCAAGAGAATAATGATACAGTAGCCAGCTTCATAGGAAGGTCATAAGATTTGGAAGTGTTATCTTGTTGTCACATGTTAGTAGAACGTTCTACCTAAAAGTCTGTATTTACCAACACTTTACAAGCTGAAATGGTGAAAGAAAGCTGAGGGGATGACTGCTAATGGAACTCTCCAGGCTGAAGTCAAAGGAGATGTTCCAGAAGGATGGCAGAGCAACAGAAACCATCAGTGTGTAGCCAAATAAGAATGGCTGGATTGTTTCCTTTCTTCTCTTCTTTCTTGTTTTCTCTAAAAGATATGTATCCATTGAACTAAAAATAAGTTATAACATTTTATTCTATTTTATGTGTATGGGTGTTTTGCCTGAATGTATGTCTGTGCACCACATGCATGCAGAGTACAAAGAGGCCAGAAGGGAATGCCAGATCCTCTGGAAGTGGAATTAGAGACAATTGTGAGCTACCTTGTGGGAATTGTACCAGGGTCCTCTAGAAGAGGAGCCAGTACTCTTAACCACATAGCCATCTCTCCCAGCCTGAAGGGTAGCATTTTAATAGACATAAATGATATATAAAATACATGAAATAAACTGAAATTAAATTGGAGAAGAGCAACATGGTGACATTAAAATCTATGATAATATTAAATGTAAACAAATTAAATACCTCTATCAAAAATGAAGGTTTTACCAATCTGAGGAAGGATGAAAACCAAGGACAGACTAATTGATAGTATGTTATATTGAGGCTGAAGTTGTCCTTTAATTGAAAAAATACACAAAGAAATTGAAAGTAAAATGACGAGATGATGCAGCAGGCCTATAGTCGTGTAATACTATAGTAATGTAAGGCTAAGTAACTATTCATGTAAGGTGAAGTAGACTTGAAGGCATGGAGATAAATGGCAGATATTGTACAATGGTAACAGAGCCAACCTCCAAGATGGTACAGTTAGAATAACAATCGGCACAACACATCTTGTAAGTGCTCAGAATAACAGGGGAAAATGAATTCACATTCAAACCAGGGGATTCAATACACTTTGCTTAACAATTGGTGGAACAACTAGGGTAAATCAGCTCATAGAAGGCTTGTGGTATTGACATTACATCACTGTAAGCTTACAGACATTTCTAGGGCATATAGTAGATGACTACACAACACATTTTTTTTCTGAGTATAAAAAAAAGAGGAATAGTCACCAAACCAGACAATATGTTGGCCCATAAACCAAGACTTCATCAACTTCAGAAGGCTGAAATAATGCAGAAAATTCTATCTACTTCAGTAAGATGTTCTTAAAAGTTCAAATATCTGCACATTCACAACTCAGTTCTAAATAACCCATGAATAAATGATAAATCTGCAAATAAATAATTCATTTATAAATTACTACAAGCTAACGAAAAAAAAAAAGTCCTTTGAGCCAAATGAAAGTAAAAAGACATTTAAAATGTGATATGGCAGCTGAAGACGGCACAGAATAAGAGCTGGAGCCTTAAACACCACTAATAGAAAATAAAAATGTTTAAATTTTAATGATATAACTTTCAACCCAGGGTAGGAAAAAAACAATTATTAAATTCAAATATATGCAGGAAAAGATGAGTGAAAATCAATGGAACTAAAAATGGGGGAAAATGGAAAATTAATTCTTTGAAAAGATAAATCAAACTGAAAACCTGAACAAGAAAAGAAGACACAGGTGGAAAGTGTGAAGAATCAGAGACACCAGTAAGACATCTGTAGGTGTTGAAATAACAAGGGCATAATTGAAATAATGCCGCACTGATACATTTAATACCTGAGGTGTAAAGAGACAGTTGGACAAAGGTGGCATGAAAATGAGGTGTGAGAGACAGAATCAAATTGGGGGAGGCCGGGGTGGGAAGCTGGCTACCTGCGTGTGACTCTAACACAGAGAGTAGGGGGTGGGGACCATCCCCAGGGCTGCTGCTAAACTCACTCTGAAGCTACAGAGTCAGGGACAGCATGAGACCTGCAGAAGGACACAGAGACAAAGATCAACGGAAGAAACCACAGATCTTGTGCGGGATCCATGCCTGCTCCTGCAATTGATTCATGACAAAGGCAACAGGGCACCTGGATGGAGAGAGGAACTCATTACCTCTGGAATGGTTGGCATGGGAACAATACGATGTAAATGTGAAAAATATAATAACACACACCCAAATCATTCTGAAATGTCTCACAGACCAAAAGAGTCAGAGGAGCTAAGAAAATCAAACTTCAAGAGGGAGATGCAGGGAAATGTGTTGGCTGTTGTGGTGTTCTGTAAGACAAGGCTACAATGAAGAGCATACATCACATCCTCATTTTGCTAATTATAGCTAAGGAGCACAGTTCAGTCCCTATAAGAGGCAGAGCATGGACCAATGCAGGGTGCATGGCCACAGTGCTGATTTCTGAACCCGCTGATACTGACTGCCCCAAGAAACCAAGAATACAGATTACAGGGAACCTCCCATGCGGTCCTTTTAACGATCAAAGGACTCTAATGGCAGGAAGAAGCACATAGTGACAATAAATAATATAAAGAGAAAGTTCCTTTCTGTGTGATCCTAAAATACAGTATAAAAATACCAGAGTTAGAAGTGAGTGTCAGACATCCCCCACTGAGCACTTGGTCAGATAGGACCAGGATATCACAAGGCCCTGAGTAAGATAAATTCCCAGAAGCCTACAGCCCACACAAGCTGACAAGTAGCAATGGGAGGAAAATGTCCCCTGATGTTGGCTGATCTAAGACTGACCATACCACAGGAGAAGTCACAGTCAGTTGTGGATAGGTCTCCTGTTTGGAGTGACACATGACCACACTTTCTACATCATATAAAGAAAATAAAAATTAAATTCTCTAAAACGCTGTGCATGACAGAAGAAAAGCATCAAAAAGTAACATTTTATATATGAATGAAGGTATAATTTCTAATTATTCTGATGCTCCTTATTGTGCTGGTTTGAATGAGGATGCCCCCACAGACTCACACATTTGAATATTTCATCCCCAGTTAGTGAAACTGTTTGGAGAAGATTAGGACTTAGAGCCTTATTGGAGGAGGTGTGTCACTGGGGTGGGCTTTGAGGTTTCAAAAGCCCATGTCATTCCAAATTAGCTCTCTGTCTCATGCCTGGAAATCAGGATATAAGCTCTCAGATACTGCTTTAGCACCATGCCTGCCTGCCTGCCTGCCTGCTAAGTGTTCCCCACCATACTGATCATAAATTCTAACCCTCTAGAACCATGGACTCCAATATGCTTTTATTTTATAAATTGCCATGGTCTTGGTGTCTCTTCATAGCAATTGAAAAGTAACTAAGAAACTTTAAAAAAAATTTTTTTTCACAAGAAGACTTTCTTGCTCTTTTAGGCAAAACAACTTTGCAGCTGTCGCTGCAGGTGTGCATTTTAAGCCCCCTTCGCTCCAACTTGCTAAGTGACATTAGGTCCATCAGGAATCCAGACTCAAGAAACTGGGCTGCGCATTCCTTGTGGACCAAAACAGCCCAGGTGGGTCAAGGGCCTTAGCTGCCAACCCTAGAAGTATGCGGGCCGCTTCTTTTTCATCACTAACCAGGCAGATCCACTGAGGACCAGGCTCCAGGGGAGGGAGAGAGAACAGCAATATGATTAGAGGGGTGGATGGGAGCCTAGGGAGTAGGTCAGGGCAGCATCCACCCGCAGAACCAGCCAGCCAACGGCAGAAATCAAACACATACCAGCTGGGTCTTCACCTCCAGAGAGCCTTGTCTTGTGTTCTATAAGATATACCAAGTCTAAATCCTGGCAAATATACTTGATTTTTTTAAGCCGGAAGTAGTGTCTTCTGTGCTATATTGAGTTATAATGGACCCTGGTGGGGTATATGCAAGGGGCAGGGGGACACGGCCTTACATCTTCTTTGGAATTTCAAAATTAGAGGTTGTGGAGACTCAAAGAGCAATAGACTCTTGTGTTGGTCTCCCGTGCCCTCTGGGTTAACATGGGTAGACAGCTTCAGTTACCTGGTCTACACCAGCTTATATGCCTTCAGGGTTTGTCTCTCCCATATTACATGTGAGAAGGCTCTGCAAGGATATCACATGACACTTCTGGGATTGGAGCTGGTGAATGGCAACTAGAGCCAGAAGCTGTGGCTTCTGCACCAGGAACCCTGCCTTACCAGAAGGCATGCATATAAAAGTTAGAACCAAAAACAAATACTCTTTTAATTGGGTGTCCAGAAAATCTCTCCGAAGCCTTCAAAAAGTAAAGCTCATACAAAAAGAAAAAAAACCCTCAAGGCCTGTGGAGGTAACAAGATCGACAAGATCACAGTCAACAAGCTGTGCAGAGCCCTCCCAGGAGCAGAGAACCTGTGCAGGCTGACAAGTAGGTTATGAGTAGAAATTGATCCCCCACGCTGGTGGCTGGGACCAAGTGTCAAAATGAAAGGGACTCAGACAGTAAGAGGGTGTAGCATTGCTCAGATCTCTGGTGGCAGCAGTGACAGTGAGGACACATGGAAATGAAAGAAGTGGAGAAAACCTTAAAGGTGCCATTGATAGGCAGCAGCAAGGCCATCAGTGTGGCACCTGCCTGCCACCCTCATCCAGTGCCTCCTCCTTGAAACAGATACTGGGTACCCGAGACTAAGTGGTCCCTCACTTGCCCTTGGAACTCCAGTGCTGGCCCAGCCGGGCTGAGCAAATGACGGATGAAAGGAGGAACACACACAGGATGAGGAAGAGCCAAATTCTGTTCATCGTCTATTATTATTATTATTATTATTATTATTATTATTATTATTATTATTAAATGTGTTTATTTATTTAGTACATGATAACCACTCTATAATCAACAGATCCAAAGAAGCCAAATTACAAGGAAGACCCAATGGAGGATGGCTGAAATTAAATAATATCAGAGGTGGATGGAGGGAGGGAACTGAGTGAGAGAGGGGATGGGGAGGGGAGCAGGGCTAGGCAGGGGTGAGGGTGAAGTCAGGGTGGGGGGTGAGGGGATGGGATCAGATATAGGGAGAGGAGAGGAGAGAAAATGGAAATCAGCAGGGAGGGCAATCTTTAGGACAAGCCAGAGACCTGGAATGGGGGCAGACCCCAGGGGGTGTATGGGGGCAACTCTAGCTGAGACTCCTAACAGTAAGGGATATGAATACTGAAGGGGCCACTTCCTATAGCAAGGTTCTGTTCTTAATGCCAGATCATCCAACCGGGGCTGTTGTCTTATATTCTGAAAAACCTGGCTACTCCAGTACTGCCCAGTACCCTGATCTCAAAACACAGTTGAAGCTTCAGGCTAGGGCTCTCCATTCTTAAGAGTTTCTGAAAGCAATAATGGATGTGAAGGGACTGGTCTGAGGTGCGGGGCCTTGGGCTTGGCATCAAGGGCTCTGCGCTATTCCAATAGACAAAACCAGCCTTTGGATGGTAGGGCTCTTTCTTTGATGGTGGGACCTGGAGACAAAGAAACGGAGGAGTCCTGAAACCTTCTGATTTGAAACCTAGTTCTTCAAGCTTCTGTGGCCTGTTCCCATCCTGGTCCCACTAATACAGGAAGGGTGATGGGCAGGATCCGGGGAAGCCGTGTGAGAAGGCAAACTAAGAAGGAGGTTGACAACCCGGTGAAAGGCCCAAAAGGAGGTAAAACTTCACGCAGGCCTGTGCCCTTGAGTTGCAGAGGGGGGCAGGGCCCAGTTTTTCTCCCAGAGAAAGAGGAATACCCACAGAAAGAGGTCAGGGCTCTGTCAGGATAGCATGTGCATGGTGGTAATCCTGAGTAGAAAGCAAAACGGAGAGGTTAGGGTGAGCAGACAAGCAAGCTTCAGAAGTCTGAGGGAGGGTAGTGTGGCACTTGGGAAGGTGTTTATTCTCATGACACAAAGAGGGTAAGTTGGGACCCTGTGCTTCTCAATAACAGGCTGGCTTCCTATCAAAGATATCAGTCATGGGCCCTGCTGGGCTGCAAAGGCTGAGGTCTCATGTGCTGACCAGAGGACCTTAGGTCTGAGTCTCCTGTGGTACTCTCGCACTGAAGACAATGGAAGACCATGTAAGGGTATGCCCTGCTGGTCCTCCTGGACCTGACCTGTGCCTTAGGACCTACATCCCAGTTTGGGGGAAGGGCATTCTCACTTGGGAAGTTGCTATCTATCATCATGTCCATTTGACCCCTTACCCACATCCCTGCCCAGTGCTTATAGCAACCTTATTGTGAGTTGAGTAACTGTGACTTACGCTTTTTCTCCCTGGTGAGGGCCCTGCAGGTTACACACACGAGTACAGAGGCAGCTCTGTCTGAATTGTTCATTTTCTATATGAGAATTTTTTTTTCAGGGATCCAGTAAGAAAAGGGCTCACGGTCATTGATGCTGCCACCCAGGGCTTCAAGTCAAAGTGTTCATCTCCGCCCCCCGCCCCCCAAGAGCTCAACCTTGTGCAGAGTGGATAGGAAGACACACAACCCATGTTAATCCTTGAACCCCTCTATACATTTTAGAAAAGCACCCACAGATGACAGAGGACAATGACAAAAATGTCTTTGTGAGCCAGTTTTCCAAGGCCAAAGCTTTGCAGGGTCCTTTGGTTCTATCCACGATGGAAACAGAGTGGCTAGTTACCTTCTGCCCTAGTCTTGTGTTCATGGGAATTTAAACCCATCTCTATTTGGCTGTGGCTTCATGGAGGAAAATGTGCCTCTGTGCTCCGGGGATTTCTACTACTAATGGTGGAAGGTGCTTTTATATTTTGGACACAACTTTTCTCTCTCTCTCTCTCTCTCTCTCTCACACACACACACACACACACACACACACACACACACATGCACATACACACATACACACATACACATCATGCACATACACACAAATCATGCATATACAAGTCACATGGGCATCCTCACATACCCTCACACATGCACATACATATACCTTCTCTCTGAAATTGTTTGGCATACCTACACTGTTCTAGGGTGGCACATCCCATTAATTCCCGGATGCTTCTTCAGCATTTATAGCTGATTTTCATCACCCACCTGCCCTCTTCACAGAATGTTTCTTTCCATCATTATTTTGAACAAGCCACATATTCCGGCACTAGACTGAGCCATGGAACAGCCTGTCAGCAGCATGAGCCTGGGTCCCAGCATTAGAGAATTTTCAGCCCATCAAAAGAGGAGGAAATTAGCCCAATCGCCTCTATTATTATCTAGCCACAGCTGTGGTGCATGCAAAACTGAAGGATCGTTCCTTCCAATTGCTCCTTCAACAGCCTCCTTTACAATGGTTGTACCTCCAATTAATTTCAATGAGGCTACACTTTGCTTAGATGACTAAATCGAATTTGCTTGGCAGTTCGTAACACAACTTTTCTCAACTGAACCCACAAGTCCTGTTAGTTCAATAGCATCTCAACAGAGTCAACTCAAATTTATACTTATCCTAGTGTGACCTCAAAGATGAGGAAAGCGAAGGGTGGGAGCCAGTTTCAGTAGGATGCTTCTAAAAGATCACTAGTGTGTGGTTTTTAAAACAAAATCCCAAACATTCGATTTGCCAAATGAAAACTTCAGGAGCCAGATGCTGTGGTGAAAGCCTGTTAGCTCAGAGAGGCAGAGAAAGCACCCAGCTGACTTCAGAATGTCCACCAATGTCCCAAAAGGAAGAAACCCTTTCTCCTTCTCCTTCTCCACACTGTCTTAAATACTCTTCAACTCAAAGACCCTTCTTTCCCTTTCTTGGGTTTTCTCATGTTAACTCCCTCTCAACTGGCTGCTTGCTCCACCTCTTGATGTATGGTTGACTTTAGCTCTTGTTTACAGAACGGTCTTGGCTTAAAGGTGTGTGCTAGGACTGAGCCACACCGCAACAAGAAACAGGTTTTTCAGGTTCATACTCTCGGGGTTCATAATGTGATCAAATATCCTGCAACACTTGCATGCCAGGGGTCCATGTAGGTGTGCTACAGCATAACATAGCATTGTCATGAAGTCTCCTGTGTAAGTGTGCCATATCCCAGCACAGCACTATCATGGAGTCTCCTGTGGAAGTGTGCTCCATCGCAGAACTGTGGTGGAGTCTCTTCAAGTCATAGCCAGTTCAGTAATTCCCACAGAACTCACTGGACAAGGCCATCTTCCCTTAGTCCTTACACGTACCATCAATTGGAGGCTGAAACCAAGGGTATTAGCCACAGTCATTACCCCAGCACTCAGGAGGCCAAGGTCAGTTAGGGCTACTGTATTAATCAAGTTTTGTGTGGCTATGACCACAGGCACTGAAAGAAACAGTATGGTGGGGGAGGTATTTTTAGCTCATAGTAGGGATGGCATTGCATATTAATGCAATTTCATAGTGTCATATGCTTTTCATATCATGTCTAACCAGGAGGCAGAGAACAAGGCAGGAAGTGGACAGAAACAACATACCTACTTCCTCCAGGTAAGCCTCACTTCTTAATGTTTCCAAAATCTCCCAAAATAGTGCAACCAGATGAGCATCAAGCATTCAAAACATCAGATGAGGTGAGGTGATATATTTAAACCATAATATCTGTCCCTCATTCCAAGACGCTCATTATTACATCCCGATGAAAAATACAGTTTAAGAGGCCTCAAGACCCTAACAGTTTCAGCATTGTTCAAATTTTCAAGTACAAAATTTTTTTCCAGGACTCAAGGCAACTCGGCTGTAAGCCTCTGTGGGATCAAACATCACTTCCAATCTCCAACAGCACACAATAAACATTCCCATTCTGACAATGAGAAGGAGGGCCAAAGGAAGACTAAGATGCAGAAGGTCAAATGCTGTAGTTTCCTGTTCTATAACTTACTGAGATGTAAAGACTCTATTGAAAGTTATATGATGATGTCTAGAGATGACACAGACACCCAAACATATACACATGGATATTACACATGCATGCATATCATACATATATGCATACGCATGCTTACCATACACAAATGCAAACATGCACACACTTGAAAAAAATTCCATTTATTGGAAGAAACGCCAATTTGAACACATGTTGTAAGAGGGTAGAAACTATCCTGACAGGAAGTTCACAATACTGGAAATTCATGGCTGAAGCTCGTCACATCTCTACATAGCTGGCAGCAGGAAGCAAGCAGAGGAGCAAGGCTATACACATTAAGGGCCACCCTCTAGCAACTCACTTCCAGCAAGAAACTGTCTACCACAATTTTTGCAACCTTCCAAAGTGGACCCACCAGCTGAGGAGTATGAATTTGAACACATGAGCCTGTGGCGAGCATTTTATATCTAAGCCATACTCTATGTTTTGTGGGTTTGGCATGTGTGTTGGGGGAAGGGGTTCTCTCTCATGCCCTACAAAGTCCAATATGAAACATAAACATTGCAAATAATGTGAAAGGTCCCTTTAAGTCTCCATCTCATTCTCATCCCATGTCTTCTCAGGCAACGGCTCTATGAATTTTGAGGATATCCTTTGTGCTTCTGCTTGAATATCTTCATGATAGATAACTTTGAACCTGCAGCTACATGGGCCTGGTGTGTTTTTTAACCATGCTTTCATTCGCAGCTTCCTGACTTGTTTAGCATCACGGTATGAACTGTCAAGGTGATGCATTTTCCAGCTGGCTCGCCCCTCGTAGAGCCATCTCGATTACAGAAATACGGAGGGTGGTAATTCTGCTGTCTATGGACATTTTAATTGTTTCACACTTCATTTTCTTCCCCCAACAAGACTGCAATGCACACTACTGTGCAGAAGGTCAGAGAATGCTTGCTTCGACCTACCAGATACACCTCTCCCCTCTCCCAGTGGCTTCAGGCACGTGTACCCACATCAAGCCTTATTTTGCCTCATCCTTATCAAAGTCTAAAGTATTTTCAATCTTTTGAATGTCATTAAATTTGGGCCTCTAGAATTGGTATTAATGAGGTATATCGGAGTTTATGAGTGGAGAAAAGAGAATTTGAGAATTCAACCCACATTTCATCAGAACTCATTCCTTTTGGTTCCTAATATGCATTAGCACTAAAAATCTTCCTCTAAGAAATAACTGCTCTGTGTCCCACAGGGCTTGGATCAAATGTTTACATTAGTGTTTATCTGGTAACAAATGTTGAGTACTGAGTGTGCATAACGCATTATTCTGGAAGCTGAGGGTAAAAAATATATATATAAATATTTTATAAGTATCATGAATTGTGGTTTAATTTATAATCATACGAACATTCTTTCCCTTATATTCTCTTATCATTAGATTCTAAATTTATCACCTAAGAGCAGAGACTATGCTATAGATAATGTTAATTCTTTGGAATATATATAAAACTCTTGTTTCCTAATTCTTGAGCAATTATTCTACATGTATTTGGGATGAGGCATAGGAATATGTGTTTTCTATTGATGAACACATGAACACTTCATTTGACTATATTTGTTTATTGGTCAGATTGAAAAAGAAACACGTTGGCTATATGCATTGTTGGCATGATGGAACCTAACTGCTCAGCTATGTCACCATTGGCTTTCTCTACTTTAAACCCCTATGTTCAGTGAACATGTTTACATGATTATTATGTCACCATGTAGATCTCTTCCTTTGTTATAGATTCTCAAAAAGAATTAAAAATATAATGAGATCTAAATCATAAGTACTAACCAGAGAATACAAAAGAACTTACCAAAGAATTTCAAGGTTTGGTTAAAAGATAATTTCACAGATTAATTTATTCACCCTGGTCTGTTGATTAATTACATTGATTAGCTTCTTTCCTCAGAATGGTAACTAGCAAGAAATAACCTAAATGAATTTCATGTTTAATATTAAAGGTTTGATGGTTTGAATAAGAATGAATTCAACAAACTCATATATCTGAATGTTTGGTTCTCAGCTGGTGGAACTGCTTGGAAAGGGCTGGGAGGTGTGGCCTTGCTGGAGTAGGTGGGTTACTGGGAGTGAGCTTTGAGGTTTTAAAAGCCCACACCAGGCCCAGCTCTCACTCTCTGCCTGCTGCTTATGGATGAAATGTAGATTATCAGACAATGCTCTGGCACTGTGCCTGCCTGCTGCCATACTTGCCCACCATGGTGGTCATGAATTAAACCTCTGAAACTGTGATCAAGTCCCCAATTAAATCCTTTCTTTGATAAGTTGCCTTGGTGATGTCTCTTCATAGTAATAGAAAAGCAACCTAAGACAAGAGGAGAGAGTGGGTTTAAGAACTAGGAGAGGAACTCAGTGGATCCTGGAAGTCCAGGGACGATCTCTCAGTTCTCACTTGTATATGTTTCTCTAGCCCAGTAACAAAGCATATGTCATAAATATTTTTGAAGAATATCTTTAATACTATCAAAAATTACTAAGTAGAGATCTAGGGTAAATAATAAAAGATTGATTTTAATAACTCAATGTAAAAGGTTCTGTGATTTTAAAGAAAGAAATGGAACAATACAACTAGTTAGAAAACAGAAAAAAATTGACAATTCTCTAATACTGGATCCATCTAGTCAGTGTGATACCAGTCCAAAACTTAACCCATGGAACTTAGAAGTTGATAGTGAAGAGACAAGAAAAGAGAACCTATTGATAGAAAAAAAAAAATCTCTGGTAAGGAACGAGTAAGTGAGAAAAGCTTCCTCTATGTTTTCAGCCTTATCACTAAACACTACTAATCAAGAATATGATCTTGGTACAGGAAAAGAATACACAAACAGCCTCACACACATGTCAACTTGCTAGTCATGACAAGGGACTATGAGTTAACATTGTCCCTTACATAGCATCTGAAGGAGAGGCACTAGTCTGTAGTCTATGAAGGACTCTGTCAACAATACAAAATATTAAAACCTGGACAAAGACCCGATTAAGGGCTTCACAGAGAGGCTCCACTTGCAAACTGACAAAGGAGAATGAGAACAGCAGCCCATAGCTGCTGCGGAAGTGACCTTCCAAATCCTCCAAGATACAATTTGCACAAGAACACTGCTGCTCCCTAACACTGGAAATCCCAACACTGCCCAGGGTCAGTGTCACCATGTGTTGAGGGTGTAGGGTATGACTTGGCATTGTTTAGGGAGCATGCATTGCTCCAAGCTGGATCAGATCTTGGCTTCATCTAGCCAAGTGGATTATGTGCTCTGAGTACCAACAGGCCCACACACAGTGCTGACCCTGCAGAGAGATGTTCTTACATATGCCAAAAATGTGCACCAGAACACCCACCAAACCACTTGTTGGCAGCCATCTGACGGTGATTCCACACTGGAGGAAGCAGCGAAGCCCTCAGACCCTGCAGCAGCAGTGCGGTGTTTTAGATCATCCTAGGTCATGATAAACATGGACAAACTGCAGTTATGCTCACTGGAGAAAACACTCACAAATATAGTTTTTGAATGAAATTAAGGCCAGACACAAGTGAACCCCTATCATCGTGGCATTTGGATGGGATTACCTCAGAGCCAACTTAAACTCTACTTAGCAGGGGTACTGAGAAATAAATGAAAACTGTTTTAAAGTTTGGCCATGAGGAAACTGAAACAAGGGCAGAGAGTGACCCAAAGAAGACTACTGTAGCCCAGGCAACCGAGGATGAACTCTGAAGAACAGACAACCATCCGAGACCTGAAAGATGAAATCATGTGCAGCCCAGGAGAAAAACAAAACAAAACAAAACAAAACAAAACAAAACAAAACAAAACAAAACAAAAAAGACAGCAGGGACACAGGTCAGAAGCTCACTATGGTGGCAGGGTGGGGAGAGAAGATTATAGACATGAGAGGCAGCTTTCCAGACAACTGCAGAAAGGGTTGTCTGGGTTCAGAGCTGGAGAATAGGCTGGACCAGACTATGCTGTCTGTCTCCTTTGAGTACTACACAGTGGGAAAAGAAGTGAGCTGAGCATGCAAACACAGAGAGCCTCCCACAGAGCCTCCCCACAGAGCCTCCCAACCCCCAAGGTCCCTGATCTGCAGACAGCAAGCCCCCGTGTATCCGAGCAGACTCTGATACAGGGATTCCTGTGGGGCACCCACATCACCAAGACCCACAGGGTGCTCAAGTCTCGGGAGCGGGATGAGCTGATGGAACAGTAGCTTTCCTAACAATGTCCATGCCCCGAGCCATATTAAATGCCACCTCACACTCTTGCCGGATGAGA
This sequence comes from Mus minutoides, assembly GCA_902729485.2. Taxonomy (NCBI): domain Eukaryota; kingdom Metazoa; phylum Chordata; class Mammalia; order Rodentia; family Muridae; genus Mus; species Mus minutoides. Next base: position 2,097,186 of record LR749674.1, on the reverse strand, counting down.
CCAGCAGCGTGACTAATTCTAAAAATTCCCCCAAAACATAAAGATCGGGATTTTAAAGCTTCAAAACCACAAAGCCCTCGGATGCTGACCTCCCAGAGACAGAGGAAGACATACTGAGTGAACTGACTTGCAGGAGCCATCAACAGAACACAGCAGAGCGTTAGCAGGCTTAGACAATGACGTATAGCAAAAGTAGCAAGGAAACTCCGGGGAAACAACCATGGGCAACTAACGAAGGAATAGGGATGTAACGAAAAGGCATGGAGAGGCGGCTCAGTCGCCAAGAGCACGGGGTTTTCCAGAGGACTCAGGTTTGACTTCTAGCACCCATGACGCAGTTCAAGGAGGTCTGATACCCTCTTCTAACCTCTCCAGGCACCAGTCATACAAGTACTACACAGACACACATTCAGGAAAACACCCTTCCTCATAAAATAAATTCAAAAACGTATTAACACATGGGAACATGTCCCTGTCAAGAAACTAAGAGTTAGCAAGGGAGCCCTAATGTTCCCCCACATCTACTGGCTGCAGATGTCAAAACATCTTAGTAGTTCTTCCTCCTACACACACACACACACACACACACACACACAGAGAGAGAGAGAGAGAGAGAGAGAGAGAATGACACCTACCCACTAGGTCACACTTCTAGAAGATTCTACCATGTTCACATAGCACTATGCTGAGAACCACACCTTCAACAGTTTGAGTCTTTGAGGACAGCGGAAAAACAAGTCAGTAGTGAGGGATATATATGCATTAGACTTGCCTTGGTGACATCCTCACACACAGAGTCTGTCCTGGAAGAACAATTGCCAAGGGATCTTTGGAGGCTCTCTGATCCTGACATTTTTCTTGGGCCTGGAGATGCCCCACAGTTGGCTCAGTAAGAGGCGAAGGATTTTCATTTTTCCTTTTTTTACCACACTGTATAGTAAACCCAGTTCTTAAAAATAAATGTTGTTTCTGAGATCTGAAGCCAGAGTCCAGTCTCTTCATTTCAAAGGCGGCACCTCAAAACCTGCCCTTGAATCAAAAGCATTGATTTTCCTGGCCTCTCATAGCACTCAGGGCTCTCCTCCCACAGTCGAAGTTTCTGCACTGATGTCCCGACACGGAGATCAGCAGGTGTCTCACTGGGCCCTGTTTCTATCAAGAACAATAAACTTCAGGTACAAGCCTGGCTGTTAGGAATCTCCTCCCAGCCTTGGCCCCAAATCGAGAGTCTAAAGGCTGATGGCTGAGCCTCTATAGGGTGGCTCATGGCTGTAATCCTTTTGAAGGCACATCTCCCCTCAGGACACTGCAGGCCTGATCCATAGCCCTCCATAGCATCTGATCAAGGATCTGGCTGGACAGTGGTCTTCAGGCAGCCATTTCCCATACTACACCGGTGCCCTGCTCATTTCTTTCTCTCTTGATTGGAGAAATTTTTATGGCTCTATTGGATCATAAATGTTATGACGATGGGGGGAAGATCAAGCTCAGAATTTCTTGTCTGATCTTGCACTGTTGACACATTTATTTGGTTCTTGAAATTAAAATTGCATGGCTATGAAGTCCTCATGAATATAGCCAAGGACAGCCCAGAGAAATGCTCAGTGATGCATGCCTTAAGGAAGTGTTCTTTGTTCATCTGAGTCACCAGAGTTTACTGTCACTTATCCTCCCATGGAGCACTGGTTTGAGGATGCTCTGAGGACCAGCTCACAGGCACTACTTCCTGTGACAATCACAGACAGCAGAAGCCAAGGACAATAAGCTTCAAACTCCAGGGTCAGGGATAGCAACGTCAGGATTGAGAAACTGGAGCAAAGGAAATGGAGCATTTAGCTAATGATAGGTCTGAGTCTAATTTCCTCTCCCAAGCTGTCTTCCCAACTCTCCCTATATCCAAATCAGAGCTGCCAGATGCAGGGACCCCATCCTGAAGGGCTTCTGTCCTCTGTATCCTGTAGTCCTAAGTATAGGAAAGTATTGTTCTTCCCTTCTGGACCACCTCTCTCTTCCTTGTTGCCACAAATCTGATTTTTTATGTGGACCAGGCTCCTGCCTGCAATCTTGCCTCCCTCACCACACTAACATCAAGGAAGGTTCTAGAAGTACACGTTAGACTATGTCAGCACCAAACACCCCACGACACCTCAGGAGTATAACTCTTCCTCCATGCTCATATCCATGTGCATTGGACACATGTTTTCCTTTGGTCTGTAATGGAAGCCAACTTCCCATGTCCCCTAGCTACACTCATTCCTGTGAGGCTTGCTTGCCCCTTATGTGTCAGGCAGAGAATGCCTGCCCTGTGACTTGGGTCTGTGTTCTGTGGCTTCATCCCTCTCACTGAGAAGGCCACTGGTGAAGGGATAAAAAGGCTTATCATATGACATCTCATATTGGGCTTTGGTTACATGTTAACTAGACCAGTATCCTCACTGGGTCATCACACCTGTTAACCAGACCAGGATTCCAACATTGTATTATAGTCACTTGTTAACTAAATCAGGATCTCCATGCTAGGTAATAGTCACCTATTAACTAGACAGTGGGCTCATGAAAGTCAGACACACATCTGCAAAGGTCACCATTTTTTCCCACCCAGCGCAATACCTGATGCTCACGAGAATGAGTGGCATGAGCTTTGAGTATCATCTAATGATCATCACAGTGTGCAGAAGGACATTCAACATATGCAGCAGTTCAAAAGTGCTAACGCAGCCAGGGGATGAGAAAGTAGGTTGTACAGTCTAGTGATTTCTGAGTCACAGAGGTCTTGCAAGTCAGAATAAGAAGTGAAGAGAGGAGATTTCTACTGATAACCCTGAATAGAGCACAAGGGGCATGGCTTATTGTCCAACACGAAACAACAAAGAAATAAACAAAACTTGCAGAAAGTTTTTAAGAGTAGGTCATGAAGAGCAGGCATCTGTAAGAGGTTCTGCTTCATACTGCATCATGGATATTGCCTGAGCAAGGAGGCTGACCCTCACCCTTGTTATTTCATGGAGGGTCCTGTCTAAATGATAAACTCTGCCCACCGGCTTGGTAACTCAGCAAAGAGGTTCACCTTCATACTTCTGCTTGATGTTACATTGTGGATGCAACCTGGAGCACTTAAGCTAAGGAACAGAAGAAAGCACAGTCAAGCTTACCAAGAAAATGGGCTTATCCTTCAATGACATGACCACTAGAGACAAATGTTCCATGGTGTGTGTGAGAGACACAGGACTATAAAGTTGCAGGTGTAGCAGTATTTGATTTCAATGCATATCCTATCAAAATAGCAACCAAACACTTAAATTCTAAAATGCCATGTACAACAACACTAAACTGTGGGAAACTGAGAGCTATGCAAAGATGTGTTTGAATTCAAACATCACAGTATGGCTGAAAGACATAAAATTTAAACAAATGGCAATATATGCTTTTTTATTCACAGGCTAGAAGACACAACATTGTTAACAACCCACTTTCTCCAAAATCCATTTAGAGATCCCACATGCTGCCAAACAAAACCCCACCAAGGCCTTTTGTTGAAATTGACACAGCATTTCTAAAAGGCATACCGAATTGCAAAAAGACTTAGAAAAAAAATATTTTTGAAAAAATAACAACTGCATGAGAAGTGCCTCTCATTCACATGAAGTCTTATTTGAAATTACAATAATCAAAGGAATACTGTAATTTTCAAAATAGACAATACATCAAAAGAACAAAGCAGAGACCCGAGCAGTACACTGCACACATCAACACTGACTTTTGATAAAGGAGTGAAGTCATTCTGTGGGGGAAATAACAGACGATACTGAAGCAACTGTCTCTATGATAGAAGCCAGGCATCACTTCCCACCGCATACAAGATGTAACTCAGAAAGTTGTGTAGACATAACTATGAAACCTACACTCCAAATTTTCTAGAAGAAAATTACATTGCCAAATATTCTTCACCAAAGAGGCTATGAAGATAGTAAGAAATCACACAGACTTTCCTCCATGCTATTGGCCATAAGGTAAAGGTAAACTCAAGCCACTGTGAAGTCCCACCAAAGCCCTAGTGACATCGCAAACATGACTGGAATATTGTGCTGGTGAGTGTGTGGCAGAACTTGGTCTCTTGTGCTCATATACAACACGGTCACTTTTCAAAGAGCTCTAGGCATTTCTCATGTGACCAAAACCCTCCTTGGCACTCACCCTTGGGCGAACAGCAGACAACTATAGTGTGCAGCTGCCTGGGAAGGGAGGGTGGGGCAGCTGGGATGCGGAGGGAGACGTAGGTTACTTTAAAAGATGGTGGAGCGATCTATTCAGTTGATTTGCTGGTATTTGAAGGTCGGAGGACCAGGTTTAAACCTACCTAACTTTATACCTTAAACACTACCTTGAGTTGTTTGGCTACGTGCACCATTTAAAAAGCTATTTAGCCAGAGGTAACACATAAGCATGGGGAACTCACAAGATACAGGGTCAACATGTGATCCTAAGTTCACAGTCCAAAAGTCAATGATCGAAAAAATGAAATTAAGCTTATGATAAATTATAATGTAGCATCAAGAGGTAAAATATGGGTGCATTTAATGAAGGATGAAACCTTTTTACACTAAAATTACAAAATATTGCTGCAGGAATTAAAAATTTCAATAAATGGGAAGACACCCCATGCTTACTGACTGAATATTGCTGAGATAGCCAATCCCTTTAAAATGATCTTTACATTTCCTATAGTTTTTAAAGAATACAGTAAGACTTTTCTGTAGGCATTGAAAACTGAATTCTGTATTCAGAATTTTTTTTAAAAAATGAAGCAAACAATAGTCAAAACAACTTTGAAAATGGGAAAAAATTAGAAGATTTTTGCTGCTGGCTTAGAACTTCATTATAAAACTACCTTTATCTAGACATCATGATTTTAACAAACTAAACATGAATCTCATAGGCCAGGGAGATGGCTCAGCAGGAAAAGGCGCTTGTTGCCAAACCTGATAACTTGAGTTCTGCCTCAGGACCCACACGGTGGAGAAATGAACCTGAAAGATGTCCTCCAACCTCAGCACATACACACGTGGCCACCCCCACTACATAACTAAATGTCATTAAAAATAGACATACATATGCCTGAGTGGGACAAAAATGATTGTCCAGACACTAGTCCTTATCATCACAGTCAATTAACGTTGGGCAAAGGTAACAAGTGAATTTATTGGAAGAAAAAAACTTTTTTTTACAATTTAATGTAACTTTTTTTTTACTTATTCACTTTACATCCTTCTCACTATACCCCTTCCAGTCACACGCTCCTAAAACCCTTGTCCCCTCTCCCTCCCTTTCCTCTCCCACTGAGGCAGACAAGGCAGTCCAGCTAGTAGAACAAATGCCATGGACAGGTAACAGCTTTGGGGATAGCCCCTGTTCTAGTTGTTTAAGACACACATGAAGGCCAAGCTGTACATCTGCTATATATGAGCAGGGTGGCCTAGTTCCAGCCCATGTATGTTCTTTGGTTGGTGGTTCAGACATGGCCTGGACAAGGGAGGCCACTCAAGACTCAGTGGGGGTGACCTTAGTTGTGACTCACTACTCTGGGGATATCGAACCTGTAGAGGATACCTCCTATATCCAGACAGAAACCTCAGTGGAGTGATAGAGACATCAATGCATCCACAAAACTTTCAAACCACAATTTATCCTGTCTACAGGTAATACAGACAAGGTGGAAGGGAGCAGAGACTGAGGGGATGGCCAATCAATAACAGGCCCAACTTGAGACCCATCCTAGGCAAGCACCAATCCCTGACACTATTGATGATACTGTTATGCTTGCAGACAGGAACACGCTGTCCTCTGTCCTCGAGGCTCCACCCAGCACCTGACTCAGACAGATACAGAGATCCACAGTCAAACAGTGGATCAAGCTCAGGAATTCTTTTTTGTTTTGTTTTGTTTTGTTTTGTTTTGTTTTGCGAGACATGGTTTCTCTGTATAGCCCTGGCTGTCCTGGAACTCACTTTGTAGACCAGGCTGGCCTCGAACTCAGAAATCCGCCTGCCTCTGCCTCCCGAGTGCTGGGATTAAAGACGTATGCCACCATGCCCGGCAAGCTCGGGAATTCTTAAGAAGAATAGTAAGGAGGAATTGTGGGTCCCAAAGGGGATAGGAACTGCACAGGAAGAGCAAAACTAACTAAGAATTGTCTTTTTAATAAACAGTGATAGTGCAATAGTCAAAACAAACCCACTTAGATACTTAGTATAAAATTTAGTTCAAAATGAGTCAAATATTTAAATGTAAGAGCAAAAACAATACAAACAGAAGCCAAGCATTGTGGCAAACTCCTTTAATCCCAGCACTAAGGAAGCAGAGGCAGGCTCATCTCTGAGTTCAAAGCTACCTAATAGATGGAGTAAGACTATGACTCAAACAAAATAAAACAGAGAAGAACATTTTAGGTTAGGCAAAGATTTCCTATAAATGACACCAAACACATGGTCCACAACAGAAGAATCATTAATTGGTTCTCATTAAGATTTGACATTAGTCATTCAAAAGATAGCTGTAAGGAAAATACAGGGAACAGAATGGGTGACTACATCTGCAAACACTTGTCTATTCGAGATCCTGGCTCAGAATACAAACAACACATTTCCAGAAGACAGGCAACCCAAGGAAAGCACGAGCACAGGGTGAAGCAAGCATTTTTCCATAGAAGATACCAGGACGGCTCATGATTGAAAGGTTCCTTCCGTAGCTAGGCAACAGCTAAGTGAAACCATGAGATGCTTGCTTTGCGGCTGCCAGAAAGGCCACAGCCAAGCCATCAGCAACAGCACTGGAGAGGCTAGGGAGAGCTCTGAACCTCACACATGACTCGTGGGAGTGCAAATGCTGTGGCCACTTTAGAAAAGCAATTTTTTGACTCTTAAGTTAAATGTAATTGTCCAGGTGACCTTGTAGTTCCTACTTGGTTGTTCACACAAAGAAAAGGAAGCTCAATTTTCCCATAAAAACTTTCAAACATTTCTTGGCTGAGTTTTCACAATACCCCCAAGTTGCCAACAACCTGTAAGCTCAGCTAGATAAGAGATGGGAAATACTGTTCTGCCCTAAACGAGGGAAGACGTCTAAGCTCGTTATGCCATAAATGAGCCTCATAAGGCTATGGTGAGTAAAGAAGTCAGAAAGAAGACCCTGTGTATCCTGATTCCGTTTAAAAGAAATACCCAGTAACGAGAAATACACCAAGAAAGTTTATTAGTGCCCAGGATAGACTAATATGCCCAAGAACTCTGGTTTTTTATAATGACCACATAACATTCTTAGTATACTGAAAATCAATAGATCTTAAGACAAAATATGTGAAAATGTATCTCAAAATATTTCTTTTTTTTTCTATCTCATTTTTATTGGATATTTTCTTTACTTACATTTCAAATGTTATCCCCTTTCCTGGATTTCCCTCTGAAAAACACCCTCTCCCTATTCCCTCCCCTCCTCCCCCTGCTTACCAACCCACCCACTCCTGCTTTCTGACCCTGGCATTCCCCCACACTAGGGCATAAAGCCTTCATAGGACAAAGGGCCTCTCCTCCCATTGATGTCTGACTAGGCTATGCTCTGTTGCATATGCAGCTGGAGCCATGAGCCCCACTATGTGTACTCTGTGGTTGGTGGTTTAGTCCCTGGGAGCTCTGAGGGTACTGGCTAGTTCATATTGTTGTTCCTCCTTTGGGGCTGCAAACCCCTTCAGCTCTTTGGGTCCTTTCTCTAGCTCCTTCGTTGGGGATCCTACACTCAGTCCAATGGATGGCTAACAGCATCCACCTCTGCATTTGTGAGGCACTGGCAGAGCATCTCAGGAGAGAGCTATATCAGGCTCCTGTCAGCAAGCACTTGTGGGCATCCACAAAAGTGTCTGGGTTTGATGACTGTAAATGGGATGGATCCCCAGGTGAGTCAGGGGAGAGCATATGCTGGCAAGGATGTAGAGAAAGAGGAAAACTCCTCCATTGCTGGGGGGATTGCAAGTTGGTACAACCACTCTGGAAATCAGTTTGGCAGTTCCTCAGAAAATTGGACATACTACTACCTGAGGGCCCAGTAATACCCAATGGCATATACCCAGAAGACGCTCCAACATGTAATAAGAACACATGCTCCACTATGTTCATAGCAGCCTTATTTATAATAGCCATGATGCTGAGAAGAACCCAGATGTCCCTCAACAGAGGATTGGATACAGAAAATGTGGTGCATTTATAGAGTGGAATACTACTCAGCAATTAAAAACAATGAATTTATGAAATTTTCAGACAAATGGATGGATCTGGAGGATATTATCCTGAGTGAGGTAACCCAATCACAAAGGAACACACATGATACACACTCACTGATAAGCGGATATTAGCCCAGATGTCCAGAAGCTCGGAATATCTAAGATATAATTCACAAACCACATGAAACTCAAGAAAAAGGAGGACCATAGTGTGGATACTTCTATCTATCTTATAAGGGGGGAGTAAAACACCCATGGAAGGAGGTACAGAGACAAAGTGCAGAGTAGAGACTGAAGAAATGACCATTTAGAGACTGACTCAAAATATTTCTTAACTAAACAAATGGGTTTTTTTTGTTTTTTTTTTTTTTTTTTTTGTTTTTTAATTTGGGTGTCTCTAAAAGGTTTAGTTTTTTTTTCTTTTTTTTTTAACATAAGGGCATTTTTGACATGTTCCAACCTTCACATTTTAAGAAAGTAATTCCTGTAGTTACATGAAGGATATTCAGATATGTGGGAACAGCAGCTATGAACTGATAAACTGCTAAAGTTAACACCTTTCAGACAAGTGCATAATGGGATGTAAAGTCTGAGGTGAGCTAAAGTCCATTTCAGAAGCTCCTGCAGCCGAACAGGCAGGGAATCCCCAGCTTCCTACTTCTCGAACCCCACCTCATGCTGCACTAGAGAAGAGCACAAGCTACCAGGAGATCACTTCCTCTCACAGCCGTCTTCTCTGCTGTGACATCGGGCAAATGGCAATGCGGTCTCTGAACTACACTCCGAGCACAGCAAAGTTCTGTCTTCTATCACAGCACATCCTGCTAATGTGACAAGTTGGAAGTATGACAGTGATGATGTACTGTGCCAAAACTATTCAGCAGGTGACAGAGCTGCCTTCCATGCTTAGAGCTGGAGCCATCTGTTGACTATAGGCAAGTGACACCTTACAAACCTCAAAGTGGAGGTGAAGAAAAGATGATATATGTGCAATGCAGTCTGGGAATGTGACGGAGTGACTCATTCACATGCAAATGCACCATGTGAGCCAAAGGTATAGACTTTTTTTTTTTTTTTTTNAGTCAATCTTGTATGTATGTGTAGCATTAACTGGACCTATGCACAGTCAATCCTGTATGTATGTGTAGCATTAACTGGACCTATGCATAGTCAATCTTGTATGTATGTGTAGCATTAACTGGACCTATGCATAGTCAATCCTGTATGTATGTGTAGCATTAACTGGACCTATGCATAGTCAATCTTGTATGTATGTTTTTTTTTTTTTTTTTTTTTTTTTTTTTTTTTTTTTTTTTTTTTTTTTTTTTTTTTTTTTTTTTTTTTTTTTTTTTTAAATTTTTATTTATTATATGTAAGTACACTGTAGCTGTCTTCAGGCATTCCAGAAGAGGGCGCCAGATCTCATTAAGGATGGTTGTGAGCCACCATGTGGTTGCTGGGATCTGAACTTATCACCTTCGGAAGAGCAGTCGGGTGCTCTTACCCGCTGAGCCATCTCACCAGCCCCAGGTATAGACTTTTACAGCTTCAAAAATTGTTCTAGCCTAAATCAAGGGTACCCGTTTTCCTGAAAATCTTACCCTTACATCTCTAATGGAGCATGCCACTTCAACTTTTCCTTTCAATTCCCAGAGGTCACATCTCTCAGCAAACCCCTGTCCCCTGTGTCCTTCCTTCATACATTCTCTTGAAGCCACTTAGAAGTGCTTAGATTGGGCCTTTTGTTTTCCAAGAACGACAATGGCTGTTAAGCGATGTGCACAGCCAGCAGGAACTTGTCTTTCTTTGTTCCATTTGTGTTCTCTTTTCTTCTTCTCTTTTCTGTAAGTGAAGGGAATGTGACCAGGTACATGGTGGTGTTTCAAACACAAGACACAGCCCCTTTCTCTGAGGATCAGGGTGGATAGCATACATTTTAGTAGGGCTACTTTGACAACTGGAAAATGTCACACAAGAGCAGGCAGGATAGATAGCATACCAGCACTTCTGTCCTGAGGAAAGTTCCAAGAAATGTGAGAATATAAGCAGCCACTGACTCTGTGTACACAGCGTGCTTCAACTGAGTGGGCACCCAGATGAGAGAGCACACAAGCCAGGGCGGGAGGTGGAGGTCATGGGGAGAAATGGCGGATAGAAGGAGGCTTGTCCTAGCTGTTCAGTGTGTGCATCCTTGGGAGACTTCAGCAGACACCTGCTGGGCACTAGTCATCAAATTAAAGAGCAGCCAGCATTGAGCAGGTTGAAAGGAGACAGCTCACTGCTTCTTGTCCCACACTTGGGTGATGATCAAAGATGACCAGTATATTTCCTTCTTGTAATCACGTGGCTTTAGACAAACAATAAATCTGAAGGATTTAACTGTGTAAAGATGTTAGGAATGATTTAAATAAATAAAATATCTATAACACATGAGAAAATGTCATAAAAGTATGGATTCTAAAATATACATGAGAGAGAGGCAGAAAGAGGGAGGAGGAAGTTTTATTTATCCAGGTTGGCCTTGAATCATGTACATAGAGTGAGTGAACGAAAAATAAACCCAAGAAGATGACCCAGAGTGCCATAGAGAAAGATAAGAGATTGACAAAATTCAAGAGGGTGAAATGAAACACCCTCTTTCACATGGAAGTTCCAGAATAAGTACAAAGACAGGAGAGGCAGGATTTAGACAGTGAATGCCCTCCATGTTATCTTAGACACAAAAGCTCCCAACCATAAGGAACCAAAGAACAAATGCAGATCAGCATGGACTCCAAGCTATCCTAGGGAAACCAGAGCATTATCATCACAGAAGGTCTTAAAAGCTGACAGACTAGAAGCAAAACAAGGGTGGAGGCAGGGTGATGATTTGGTAGCTGTCCCAACTGCAGCAAACACACACACACACACCAACACCAACAGAGTAAGCCTCAGTCTAAAAACACAAATAATAAAGCTGGGCAGTGGTGGCACATGTCTTTAATCCCATCACGTGGGAGGCAGAGGCAGGTGGATTTCTGAGTTCGAGGCCAGCGTGGCCTACAGAGTGAGTTCCAGGACAGCCAGGGCTATACAGAGAAACCCTGTCTCGAAAAAATAAAAAACAAACAAGCAGAAAAACAAAAACAAAAACAAAAACAAAAAAACAAGTAATAAGTAGTCTATCAAAGCTTCAAGAACCAGCATGCAGCACAGATGGTAGGTAGGCAGGTAAGTAAGTAGGTGGTAGATAGGTAGTAGGTAGGTAGGTAGGTAGGTAGGTAGGTGGGTAGGTAGGTAGGTAGGTAGGTAGGTGGGTAGGTAGGTAGGTAGGTAGGTAGGTAGGTAGGTAGGTAGGTAGGTAGGTAGGTAGGTAGGTGGGTAGGTAGGTAGGTAGGTAGGTAGGTAGGTAGGTAGGTAGGTAGATAGATAGATAGGTAGGTAGGTAGGTATGTAGGTAGGTATGTAGGTAGGTAGGTAACTGCCTGTATTGACAGCAGGTCCTCACAATGAGGACTTGCAATGATTGTATACCGGAAGAAAGGGAAAATATTTCATTTGAGAAAGCATCTGTAAAAAAGATAACACTATATAATATTAAATATATAAAGATTTAAAGAAGTATTAATTGTATGCTTTTTAAAAGTAATTGTGGGGCTGGGGAAATAGCTCAGTGGGGAAGGTGCCTGCTGTACAAGAACCAGGACCTAAGTTTGGATCTTCAGCCCATGTAGAAAGCTAGACTTGGCAGCTCAAATCTGTATGTAACCCTAGCCTAGAAGGGGTAGGGATGGATGGTCTGAATCCTCAGAGGTCATTGGGCAGCCAGTCAAGACAATCTTTAAGTTCCAGGTTCAATGGGAGACCCTGTCTCAAAAATTAAAGTGTGTATAGGAGATACTATAAATATGGCTTAGCAGTTAAGAACACTGACTGCTCTTCCAGAGGACTTAGCTCAGATTCCCAGAACCAACATGGTGGCTCACAGCCATATTTAACTCAAGTTTCATGGGATCCTAGACCTTTTAATGGCCTTTGTGTGTCATAGACATGCATATAGGCAAAGGACTCAAAGATACTAATAAAATTAGATTTAAAAAATTAAGGTGAAGGGACAAGACACCTTATATTGAACTTTGGTCTCTATATGCACATGAGCATATGCATGTGCACACAGATGATAGCAATGACTTATTTTTGAAAGAGAATATAAAAGAATTTGACATTCCATTTTTGGAAATGGTGAAACATTTGAACTGAGTCCTCAGTGTAGATAATTGGAAAGGCTGGACAGAAGATGCCCTAAAAGCTCACTACACTCACCAGGCATCAGCATCAGAGGAAGAGTATGGCCTAAAGATGAACATGGGGCCAAAGACTGCTCTTGTTCATGAGACATGTGTTCTTCATAGAGGACCAGATGATGAGCATCTGTGGGCATACATTTTTGGAACCTACTTTTAATAAGAGTTCAACATCTTCTCTAGCCCACTACCCAGCAGTGGTAGTAGAAGAGAAAAGTTATTAGGATATGAGGGAAACGTGCCTATTCAGCAATAGTTCTTTGGGGGCAAGCTTGATCTTTGGCAGCAGTTCAGTCTCATAGCAAACACAACATCTGAAGACCAGTCCAATAGACAGGTAGATACACACATGAACTGGCAGCTACAATCCAGTCCTTGCTGCAGGCAGACACCAGGCACAAACCAACAGCTTCAGTCCAGTCCTTTCTGCAGGCAGACACCAGGCAAAACCCAACAGCCATAGTTCAATTCTAAAGAAACCTCCAGGCTGGCCAACTGACCTAAGGCAAGTGGTAAGTTGCCACAAGACCCTCACTAACAGTTCTTTGCTGATTCTCACAAAGGCAGTGTTTCCACAAGTTGAGCTAAAAACAAACAAACAAACAAAACAAAACAAACAAACAAAACAAAACAAACAAACAAACAACAACAACAACAAAAAAAAACCCGCTATGTAAGGCAAACCAATACATGTGCAAAGAATAGTGAGTTGTAGCAAACCAAACCAAGGCTCAGTGCTCCTCTCCCACTGTCTGTGGGGTCATATTTATACTCCTTCACCAAGTGTCCCTTCACATATTTGCTATATTCAAGCATCCTTTCACCTGTGTCTGCTTCAGGAAAACAGTCTTTCATGTGTTTGCTTTAGCAAGACATCCTTTCACCTGCATGCCCCAGCAAAACATCATCTGATATAACTAACTTTCCAAAGAACTAGAAGTTTCTACTTCAAGCCCATGTTACACATACAGATTGGAGTCCTCCCTTAACTTAGTAAAGCCCGCCTTTTTAATAAAAGCTGTTTGTGGTGCCAATTGAAGGCTGATAAGTTCTAAGCCTGGGATGCAGCTCCGTAGTAGAGCACTTACCTAGTTCACAGTAGGCCCTGGATTTCAACCATGCCTGTGTAAACTTTTTGAAAAAAACTAAATCTACACATAAGATAAAGGGGATGTGCAAACAAACCAGTGGAGTTACTAGGGAAGGTTTTTAAAGTTGGGGCAGGGCTGAGTATATAGTGTGGTAACAGAGCCTGGGAGCTACTTGCCCAGAACATGCAAGACATGAGCCTTGGCTCACTACCCACCAGCAAACAACCTATAAAACAACAGAATTGATGCACAGATTCAGTGTGTGGGAAACAAGTGTGTCTCTAGATACAAAGCCTTTTCAGTGTCTTTGTATTATCTTGTGTGTGTATGGGTTTATGTACATGTGTTTGTGTGTAGAGACATGAATTAAGTGTAGGTGCTCTCAGGGACCAGATGTGTCCAGTTCCTCTGAACCTGGATTTACAGGTCGTTGTAACTCACCCAATGTGAGTGTTAAGGACCAAAGTTGGGTCTTCTGCAAGTGTAGCATGTGTTCTTAATTGCTAAGGAACCCCTCCAGCCCCTGATATAAAGTTTTAAAATGCAGTTTATAAAGGTACCATTTACAATACTGTTCAATATATCAATACTTAAGAATCAATCTAACAAGTAGTATATAAGATTTATATTCACAAGTAAAGGAAAGATTAACAAGATACACTAAGAAAAGTGAATAAATGGGGAGGTAAATCATGCCTACTTGATTTGGAGAATTGATATAGCAATATGCTGATTTTCACAAATTAAGAAACCATCTCCAATTCTTCAAATGTGCAAGTTTAATCTAAAACTGAAGCAGAAAACAGAAGAGAGAAAGAGAGAGAGAGAGAGACGAGAACAAGGGACCAAGAATATCCAGGAGAGACTTGAAAAGGAAGTGTGCTTCAGGAGGACTTTTTCTACTGATATCAGGCTTGGTCATAAAGTTAAGCCAATCAGCATAAGCTGATACCCCAGAGCCACACCTTCTACTGAAAATTAATCAGACAAGCAAAAAAACAGACCCGTATGTGGGCTACACACAGAGACACCTACTGACAGCAAGACTGTCCTGAGAGCAGGGGCATTGCTGGTCTCCAAGTCAGGGTCGCCGGTTAAGTGGACTGAAATGAGAACAGAAAATCCTAGATCTGCTAGGAGGTTAAGTCAGATGGAGTTTTCATAACACAGTGTTGGAAAACTCTCTCAAACAGGAAATAAATAAAACTCACAAATAGGGCTGGTGGCAGAGCTCAGCAGACTTGAGGGAGGGGCTTCATACACATGCTTGATGACCTGAGTTCTATCCACAGCTTCCACAAGGAGGCAAAAGACCTGCTCCTGAGAGTTGTCCTGTCTTCTACATGCATGTGCCATGACACACACACCAGAAATATGATAGATAGATAGATAGATAGATAGATAGATAGATAGATAGACAGACAGACAGACAGACAGACAGACAGACAGACAGACAGACAGACAGATAGATAGATAGATAGATAGATAGATAGATAGATAGATAGATCATGCACTACAAAAGGATAGGTCTGATTTTCTGGAGTGAAAAGTAGACTGTCCATGCAGGAAAGACATTTAAAGCATGGAAATAAAAATCCAGAAGATACATTCACACTCAAGAACACAGTAAACAATGCCATGGAGAAAATAGGATAGAAGAACAAGGGCTTCAAGTGATTGAAAGAAGGGATGGACACCAACATCCTTAGTCCAGAACTGCAAGTCAACATCAGGAACCTCTGGTAGGAACAGCACCTGTACTGCATGCACAAGACCGTCTCAAGACCAAGACAGCCAAAATCCTACCGTGGAGCATGGAGGGGCACAGGAAGTCCAACCCCTATCCCAGGAGAGAGTGACAATTGATGGTAGCTGGTGGAGCGAGAGTCGGTTTTCTTCATTGATGCAGCCCCTAAAAAGCTACTCATGTTCTAGTAATGGTCCTACACCTAGGCACATAGAGGAAGCACCAAGTGGACTCAATGGAGGAAGATGCACACAGAGAGAAGGGGGGCTGGAGAGGAAAGGAGAAGAGAACTGGAAAGGAGAAAATAGTGGATTGGATCAAAACAAATGATATGCATTATGAAATTCTGAAACAAACAAAAAAAAAGCACACAAAACATGTGAAGGATCCCTCAAAACAATTAATAGAAAACTAGACAAAAACCTGAAACAGGACTTCTCCTAAAAATAAATCTTGACCAATCAGTCAATATACCTAAGGAAGGATGCTCTTCCTCTCCGCTGAGCAAGGCAATGGGTAGTTGAGCCACAGGAGGTCATCATTTATGACCTGCATTTGAGAGAAAGCTAAAAAGAAAATTTTATAACAGCAACTGCTGGCAAGAGGAGGAGCTACTGAATTTTCAGTGGAAATACAATACAGTTTCCCTTTGAGGGGGTGTCGTTTTCTCATTAAAGTGAGAGATTTTTATGCCAGATACCCTGACAATTTCACATGTGCACACACACACACACACACACACACACACACACACACACACACACACACACAAATATATGTGCTTATATTTATAAAAGTGGACGAAATGCCACTTTTATGCACCAGGGGACGAGTTTGAGAATATTTATTGGACCATTTTGTAACAGCAAAACCTTGAACATAATCTATTGACAGATTAATGGGTACAGAGTCCCATCTCTTTTTAGCAGAACATTATAAGGTGGCAAAGACAGATGAACTATGGTTCTTTCCATTCATTCATCACCATGAACCAAACTCACACATCTGATATTAAGCAAGAAAGCAAATCACAGAAGGATGTATGTGGTATGGCTCCAATTACAGCGAAGTCCAAAACTTCTGATAGACTTTAAATAAAATATTGCTTAGGGATTTGTACATGTGCAAAAATAGATGACAGATAGGCAAATAGATGGATATAAGACAGAAAGGAAGGAAGGAAGGAAGGAAGGGAGGGAGGGAGGGAGGGAGGGAGGGAGGGAGGGAGGGAGGGAGAGAGAGAGAGAGAGAGAGAGAGAAAGAAAGAAAGAAAGAAAGAAAGAAAGAAAGAAAGAAAGAAAGAAAGAAAGAAAGAAAGAAAGAAAGAAAGACTATGAATAGATACACAGACAGATAGAGAGGTGGACTGGTACCCACTAAACTTAATTTCAGTGCAGCCTTCAGGATAAAAGGATGACTTTAAGGGGAAAGCCTACAGTGGGCATCAGAGATTTTGATGTTCTTGCAAACTACATGCTCTGTGCATGAGTGCTTGGTTCAGTAGTATTACCTAATGCTTTCTACATATGCTATATATTATTTTGTCCCCCCAAAAGCACTATTTTATGCAGTGCATGGCTCTGAGTGACTCTACTTCTATTCTTACACTCTAGCTTTCCCCTTCCTTCTTTCCTTTGCTCACTTCTTCCTATATGGAATCTCTGAGAAAAGAGTACACGCACTCCGGTGTCTGGGATACTCCTGTTTTTCTGGCTTCTGTTAGGATATCTCACTAATGACGTACAACAGTGGAGCCCTGTCAGCCTTCCAGGTTGCTCTCCTCCCCTGCTGGTACAGCCGATAACAGAAATGTCATGAATGTTAAATGATGCGTTGAAAACATTAAGAAGGCATCTGACTATGGGCCTCTCTGTGGTGTCATTCTCTCTGGTCTGACTCTCATTTGGCTAATAGCAATACTGGGCACCCAGAGATATCTCTTAGTTGACATTTGATAATGAGTATTGGATCTGTAGAGCTCTGCTTTCCATTCTGGTCTCAGACTTCATAGAGCACTTGCCCTTCTCACCACTGGGGTCAGAGATTCTGGACTTGTCACTTCTGTCTGTCAGCATTTCAGAGAGCCTGGGAATTCCTCCGAGGCTCAGAGATTGCAGCGGGTGCAGTTTCTCTCTTGGAGAAACATTCAAAGACTGTACACATGACCAACCAGTGAGAATACTGAATTCACTGCTCTCTATACTGATGACAGGTGTGAGGCCCCAGAGGGAGCAGAATAAGAAGGAAGAAAGGGATATAAAGACCATGACAATGAGTGAGAATGGCGGGGTGAAGCCGCAGCCGCTGTGGGCGGTAGGGCAGATACAGCTCGGACCAGAGGCAAGGAACCTCTCCATGTTGTTTTGAATTGCTAAACACAGGAAGGGGAACAGTGAAATAGGCAATCCTTCATGGTGGCGTGGGACCACTCTGCAGAGCCCAGCTCACATGACGCTGAGCAGGGTAGTGTACCGCTTGGAGATCTGCAACTCCTACTGCTCGTGGAAGTAAAATGGAAGAGTGAAGGTAACCAAGCAACATACTGGACTTACAGCATCCCTATAGCGGCACAGCCTGACATCTGGCCTCAGGTCTGCAAGGACATCACGGGGAGTTAGGATTGCCTTGTGTTAACTGGGAGAGTGCTCTGTGCACTGCTGATCACCGGTAGGCACAGAGTTCTACAGGGCTCAGCAAGTGTTGCCAGGATCCAACCATCCCTGGCTGTTCACAGAGACCCTTCTTGATTTCTCTTTCTTACCATTGCTTCCAATACTCCTCACGCTCCACTTTGTCCTTCCAACAAAAGTCTGGAACCTGGAGCAGGATGAGGAGAAAGCAAACAGACCAGCAGTCCACTTCGGAAGCTGTATGGGAGAGATTTTTCACAGAATGTTGAGAAAGGATTAGAAGCATCCGTGCAAGAAAGCAATGAATGACTGTGCCCATTTCTCTGTTTGCATCCAACCTACACTCAGCAACACCCCCAGTGCCACCTTACTCCCTTCCATCACTGCTCACTGATGCTGGGTGACAGTAAAGAAATTGTCTGAATCGCTACCATCATCAATATTTCCAATGCCTTTAAAAATCATGATGACCCCGGCCGACAAACATGGTGATCATAATTTTTAGTCCCATTTGACACAGCGTTCAGGAGACTCAGGAAATGCCCCCAGTTGGCCAATAAGTTTAAAAGGCCAACTCTCCAGCTTAAGACTATCTCACCCCAGAGCTCCAGATCCCAACTAGGGGGCAGAAGACCACCCAACTCTGAGCAGCGGCTTAAATTAGAAATGTTCCCTGGGGGCTCATGGATTTGAACACTTGAGCCCCAGTTGGTGGCGTTGTTTGGGGAGGTTGAAGGCCTTTGGGAGGTGGAGCCTTGCTGAAGGAAGTATGCCACTAGGATGAGCTTTGAGAGTTTATGATCTCATCTCTGCTTCTAGTCCTCTCCACTTCTTACATGTGGCTGAAAGCCATGACAAGCCTGATTCCTGCTCCCGAGTCCTGTTGCCATGTTTTCTTACCATTCTGGACTCTAACCCTCGGGACTTGTATGCCCAAATAAGCTTCTTTTTTCCCATTAAGTTGCTTTCTATCCATGTTATTTTATCACAGCAATGGAAAAGTAACTAATGGGACCTGGCTCAGGCGCTGTGGGCATTACCTTTCTCCTCTAGCTAGCTAAGAGCCCCTCAGAGTACAATTGGACCTTAGCACTTAGCAAAGAGTTGGGCAAACCAATGGCACAAACTCTATGCCGATTAACATAAGGCACTGTGAGATGCTTGGGGCTTTTAAAACCATTTGGAGCAGCGCTGTATTCTTTATTACATCATTCCATCACACGTTGATCGTTGGTACTCCTGCAGGAAGATGGATAGGCTTCATTAGATGTATGTATTAGCCACTGCAATTATAAGCACATTATTGCTCAACCTGAAAATTGAAATCATTTATTTTTTATTTAAGTATTTTCTTGATGGAGCTATTGCTTTTGAAAGGTTTGCAAATACATCTGGTTTGTAATTATTTTAATGTATTCATACTTTAAATACACAAACATGGTGGCTTTGCTGTTTAGAACATGGCAAGGGTAATCTTTCTAAGAACCAGATAGAGGGAGGTTTCCTTTTCTCTTTATTTTCTATAATACTGGACCATTCTGCCTATTGAAGCATCGTAGATAGCTTGACAGGAGGAAATCCCAGCACAGATGCCCAAGCATGTGGCCAGAGGAGAGCTGGTGCTAATGATAGTTTTGTACCCAGAGTCCAGTGTCGCATCATCAAAGAGCCCAGAAACAAACTGGATGGAATGTACAAGGAGGACAAACCTAATGCAAATGAAAATGTGAAAACCAAATAGTCCAACAAGTGTTAATGCACAGGTCCATGCTTTTTGGGGAGCTCTCTATAAAGTAAAGTTATTCTCAAGTGTTTGATGGCAACTTTCTGTGTCCTCAGAGGCTGAGATGAACTAAAGGCCTATCCATTGCTGAAGACTACTAACAAGTTTCCAGTCACTGAGGAAGCATGTGTCATCACAGCACTTGGTGAATTATGGTGAGGATGGATGGGGTAGAAGGAAGAAAGTAGGCAGAGTACATGAGGGAAGAAGACACTCACTAAAGAGAATAGGACATCTCCTCTGTGGCTGGAGGGGATAGGTGTGGAGGTATAGCAACAGTGTGGACAGGGTCAGAGATGTATGGAAGAGGATGTTGAGAGAATACAAAGATGTTGAGGGCCTCTTGGAGCTGATATTTGAGGTCCTGAGATCCATGGCTGAAGATGTGTGCCTTTTGATAATACCTTGGCTGAGGACCTCTCCCTGTTGGGTCCTTGTCTCCACTACTGAGATGACATGAGAAGGCTAGGTATGGAAAAGGACAAAAGCCTCTCAGGCATGTGTGCTGTTGGGATATGTTGTTGGTTGTATGACATCCTAAGGAGGGGGGGGGGACAGAAATGATGATGGTGAGTGTGGTAAAGGAGATGTTCAAAGGAGGAAAGGCGGGAGGAATCAGATCACAGGTACCATTGTATGGGGCAAGATGTAGCTCAAATGTGAATATGATCTTCTATCAACCAACCTCTCCCTAATCCAGCCTTCCCCCTTGGGATAGCCCAGAAGCCAGGACTCAACCAAGATGGACTGAAATGCTCAGGCTCTTCACACACCACACAGCCGTCCATCAACTCAAAACTTAGAGATAGCAAACTCCGAGGAGCTCTACCAGGGGTCTTGGGAACTGCACTTTAGGTGAAGAGAGATTCAGACAGCTCTGCATGAAAGTTTCAAGGAAACACGGATATTTGGGGTGTTCACCAGGAAGGTCAAGATAAGCACAAAGGGAATCCCAGAGCCATGTTATAGGCTGGCCCATACAGAGGACCCATGCTAGCCTTGGGCTGTACATGTCCACACAAACAAGTCCAGTCATGAGGAACAACTCAAGCTAACATCAGCACACATCAGGAGGGGTCAGGACCAGGTGCCCAGTTCAGGAGTCCATTTTCTTTTTTAATTTAATTTAATTTCTTTGTTTCTTTTTTAATTTAATTTAATTTAATTTTTTATTTATTAACTTTACATTCCATTCACTGCACCCTCCTGGTCAGCCCCTCCCATAATCCTTCCCCATCCCTCTCTCCCCTTCTCTTCTGAGTCAGTGGGGGAATCTCTGGGTATACCCCTATCCTGGCATTTCAAGTCTCTGCACAGCTAGGCACTTCCTCTCCCACTGAGACCAGACAAGGCAGCCCAGCTAGAACTACTTATCCCATGAACAGGTAACAGCTTTTGTGATAGCCCCTAATCCAGTTGTCTGAGAGCCACATGAAGACCAAGCTGCACATTTGTTACATATGTATGTGGAGGCCTAGGTCCAGCCCATGTATATTCTTTGATTGATGGTTCAATCTCTAAGACCCCCAAGGGTCCAGGTTAGTTGACTCTGTTGGTCTTTCTGTGTAGTTCCTACCCACTTCAGAGCTGCAGTCCTTCCCCCTACTCTTCCTTAAGAGTCCCCAAGCTCCATCCATTGTTTGGCTATCAGTGTCTGCATCCAAGAGAGCTTCTGGATAGAGCCTCTCAGAGAACAACATGCTCCTATCTGTAAGCATAACAAAGTATCATTAGTAGTATTGTGGATTGGTGCTTACCCATGGGATGGGTCTCAAGTTGAGCTGGTTATTAGTTGGCCATTCCCTCAGTCTCTGTTCTATCTATCCCCCATGCCTATATTTCTTGTATACAGGAAAAATTGGGGGTTGAAATTTTTGAAGGTCATTTGGTGTCTCTATTGCTCTACTGGGTTACCTGTCTGGATAGAAGAGATGTCCTCTTCAGGTTCCATATCCTCAATGTAGTGAGTTATAGCTAATGTCACCCCCATTGATTCTTGGGTACCTCCCTTATCCCAGATAAGGGATGTATTATCCTGGAGATGCCCCCACCTCCTCACCCCCAAAGTTGCAGACTTCCATTAATTTTCATGACCATCTAGCCATCTCTCCTGTCCTTCCCCACACCTGATCCTAAACCCCCATTCCCCTCCCCATACTCCTCCCTCCCAGTTCCCTCCCTCCATCTGCCTCTTATGACATTTTATTCTCCCTTCTAAAGGAGTCCATTTTCTACAAGCACCTTTCTGACACATGCCTAAGTCCTGCTTTCCAGTGTGCTTCCAACTCCACGCTGATGACCTTTTAAGCATAACCTTTTGTCATGGTTTGCTTCTGGATTTCACACAACCAACAGTATATCCCATCAGTACCATGTGCCGAAGAGTCTATTGTCCCTTTTCATACCTAGTTTGGAGGGGAACCAATAAGGAGAGGACCTTACAGAATACACCGCACTGTCCTCACTACAAGTCACTGGAGACTCACAGAGGAGGGAAAAGAGTCTTGGAGTTCAAGGTGGATTTCCCTGGACTTGTTACCACTAGAGGATGACCAGAAATCCACACAGTCCCGAGGTGTCTTCAAAGTGCCTGCTATTCCTGATCAGATGCTGAGTACCCAGACCATGTAAGGACCTCATATTGCTGCCAGTTTCCCCAGTGTGAGACCAGGCAATCTCAGGTGGTGAGAGAATCCATTTTTGAAGGAGCAGGGCCCAAGACAGAGAATTTGAGCCACCTTCTCTACTCAGGGATCCTTCTGGCACTCCTCCTATCCATCTTAGTCTCTCTCTCTCTCTCTCTCTCTCTCTCTCTCTCTCTCTCTCTCTCTCTCTCTGTGTGTGTGTGTGTGTGTGTGTGTGTGTGTGTGTGTGTGTACATACATATGAATACAGTGTTGCCACAATTAATCATTACTGTCAGCTAAAGAGAATTTAGATTTAGATTAACCATGAAAATGTGTCTGGGGGTATCCATGGGTATATTAAAGACAGGTTTAACTGAAGAGCTTGTTCCTCTTCTAAATGTGGTGGACACCATCTCGTAGGCTGGGATCCAGGATTAAATAAAAAGGGGAAAGCAAGCCAAGCACCATCATTCAGCTCTCTCTGCTTCATGACTGTGCATGCAAGGTGAGCAGCTGTCTCGTGTCCCTCCCTCCGTGGTTACCCCTCCATGATGGCTCAATGGACTGTATTTTTAAACTGTGAGCCAACATAAATCCTTCTTTCCTTAACTTTCTTTTGTCCAGTACTTTATCACAGAAAAGAAAAAAATAACTAACACAGATATATGCTGTCCACCTCAGCATGGCGGGGGCTTCACAGTGCACTGGGCGCTGCAGGTGCCCAGCCTGCAGCTGGAATGATGCAAGCCAGGAAACAGGAGCACATTTGCAGAAACTCTTCATCCTGATATCAGCAATCAAGTCAGCAGCTGGGACACCCTCTTCTCAGTAAAAAAAACCTGCAACCAAAAGGGAAAACGGAGGCTGTTTTTGCTCAACTTTGAATCTACTTGGAATTAATGGAGAATAAATGTTCTAAATTCAAACCTTTCAAGGGACAATTTCCATTAAGCCAGAGCTCAGCTTCATTTCTGATCCACTGTTGCAAGGAGTAACAGCTGTTCGGGGCACTGTAACTGCCTTCGAAGCACTGAGGCCATAAACTTTCAAAAGAAAACTCTTCTCCTGATGGGCACCATGAGAGCAGTGGGGGAAGGGCACAGTTCATGAGATCTGATCATTCTGCAAGTGCCCCAAATCCTCAAAGTCACACAGACAGCACTGCACAGAGATGTCCAGGCACCATCCTCCCTTCAGATCCAGGGTCAAGTGCAAATGTTGAAGGTGGTGAAGGAGAAGACAGAAGAAGGAAGGAAGATAGGAGGAAACAGAACACAGGTCCCATCATATGCAGTGTAAGGCAGGATGTAGCCAATGTGTAAATATAATCTCCCACAAACCAACCTTCTCATAACCCAGCCTTCCCTTAGGTTTAGCTTGAATGTCTAGTACACCATTGTGGAATTGGGGACACATCAGTAAACAGCCCACACCCTCCTTTGCACCTAGCAACTGAGGCAAAGTGGATGCTAACCCTGAACTAGCAAACTCAAGCACACCGTCTGTGACTTGATCCTGTGAATAGCAGTACTGCCTTGAGAAGCTCTGAAGTCAAGAGCAAACAAGGTCCCAAACAGAATGCAAAGCAAGAGAAATTTCCCAAGAAGAGACGTGAGGTGAGCTGAAAGCTGCTATAAATGGAAAGAGGTGAAGGGAAGAGCCTTGATGGGGAGACCAGAAAAGTAGAATGGACCCGACCAGGTACAGCCTTGAGCCCACATCTTCTTCCTTCTTTGGGGGCTATATAGTTCCTTCATAGTTAAGATAGTGGCAAAATCTACACTATATCAGCCTCCTGAAAAGTGCTGAAAGGCTGATGTGGATAGAAGAAAGTGGACAGAGAAACAGTGACAATGGTCCAGGCAGAAAAGGTGAGATATTAGTATTAGCGATAGATCAAGACCCCAAGACTTGGAGAGTGACAAGCTTTGAGGTGATAGATTCTTGCATCAGCGACATGGCACTATTTGCTAAGATGGAGTTTCTCAAGGAGGAATAGTCTGGTCTTTTTGTTTTGTTTTGTTTTCATGAGATGATAACTGTGAAAGAAAGGAATAGGGAAAATGTTAACTGAAGACAAGACATAGCCAAGTTTGAATGACTGTATGGTAGAGTGTGGCCAAGACTAAGGCTCAGGAGAGAGGTCTGTGTGGAGGCATGAACATCACATGGACAAGTGATGTAGGGATGGCTTAGGAATCATGACAAATTCCTGGTGCCCACAGTGGATGGTAGAGGTAAGAGATGAAAACCAGCTCTGTATAAACTTCTGAGGGAAGAATTCACCCAGAGATGAAGGACAATGGCCTCTCATCTTCTCCTACCACCATTTCCCCATAAAACAGGAGAATCAAACATGACTCAAGATTCTCTTGATAGAACAGGCCAGATGTCCTACTTCCAACACTTCAAAGAGTAGATGAGTAGACATTGAAAAAGGCCATGGAATAGGGAATTCTTAAGAGGAGAGAACTGTGGATGTAAAGTCAAGTCAGAGATGGGTTTTCTATGGGATCTCACACCACAATGACAATAGCATCTTTAACAACAGCACTTTGGTGACATGGTGGGACAAGCCAGTGATTATGGGTCAGAAACCAGTGAAGAAAGCAATAGGGGGAGGGAATGACCAGAGTTGTGACAGGGTGCATCTATGTCTTCCAGAGAATTAGTTTGGCAGCAACAAAGCTTCATGAGGAAAGAGTCTGACCTGCAAAATGGTCATTTCTGTCTTCTATCAAGGTTGCAAGCACAGATCCAGAGGATGGATGGATGGACAGATGAGTGGAAAGATGGATGCATAGATAGAGAGGGGGACTGTTTGTAGAGTATGACACTGGGGAGGGCATTTCCTCTGAGAACAGAAAAGGATCACCAGGTCACACACTGTGGGCCTTGTAACTGGGAAGTGTGAGGAATATATATGGAGGAAGAGACAAGTATAGAGGTTTTCAGGCATGCATGGGACAGTCAAGATACTCAGCTTGAGTGGGCTGTAGAACTGCTCTCTTCCTAGCTTCAGGAAGTAGCAGGAAATGCTCCAGACCATCCAGGGAAGAGATGCTGGACCCAGATTATTCTAATGATGACAGAATCCCAAGGCCATAGAGGAAAAGTCAGAATCTATTTGAGTCTGGCTTCCATGGATAACATTCACCTATCTCCCAAAAGAATGTGTAAAAAGAGAGACAGACAGACAGTCAGTCAGACACAGAAAGGCTAAAAGGTAAGGCACTGCAGAAGCTGATAGTCTCAGTACCACTGCCAATCCCAGTATTCTAGAACAGCAGGTTTCAATCTGAGGGGAGAAGATGATGTTCCGTAAGCAAAGCCATGCTGCAGGCATTACACTACTGTTTGTCCTTTCAGAATGAGACTTCAGGTACCTTTTTTCTCCTTAGAATATTTAACTGTTTTCAATTTAATAATTCCACTAATTTGAACTAGTCCTTAATGATCAGTCTTCATAGTCACATCATTGTTTGAACAACAATCATGTCAGACTCACCTTCTGACAAGACTTTCAACATTATAACAAGAAATCATGCTTTCAGGAGCATAATTACTGTGTGGAGAGGATACATCAGTGCTCTCTGAGCTACAAGAGTAAAAGGAAGCCCTTGCATTACAAAATGACAAAGGTGGAAGGTAAAACAAGTTCACACGTTCACGGCAGCATGAACCACGTACTCAGAAACAGATCTGGGCTTAGTACAAATGACATAATTCCTAGTCATCCACAACTACTCATAGAATGCCATACAGAGACTGAATTAGGCTAAAACACACCGTAGTACTTGGTAGACCTCAGAACCAGTATATCACAAAATACATTTTGATATCCCAAAGAAGCAAGTCTTGCAAGCAGGCATCAAACACTGTAGTGTTTGCAAGCAGGCATCAGAATCTCATGCTGCAGACAGGAAGTAGGCAGAGCCCTCCAGCCTTTGAAATGAAATAGGCCAGGGCATGAAGGAAACACCATGTGCTCAGGCTACAGGGAACCTGGTAGATTTAGATTCATATGGGCACTGTATTTGTCAAAGTTGTCTAAAGGAACAGAACTCAAAGAATGAATGAATAAATGAAAATATATTTGTTGTGGGGAATATTTTTTAAAAAAAGAAGGAAATGGCACATTCCTTTATATAGAAGTTGTAGTCCAGGTTAAAAGTGTATCTTCTTCGCACATCAATGGTCTAGTTTAGAAGTGGGTCTTCCCGGCTCCTGTTAACTCTCAGTTCTGCCTCCAGAGCTAGAGCCACTCTTGCTCCACACCTTCTCCACCACAATGGCCGGTGCTTATACCTACTCCACTATGCTGGTCAGTACCTTCTTGTTCCATGCCTTCTGCGCCATGATAGGTGGTTCCTTCTTAATCCACCCCTTCTCTGTCATAACGGACAGTGTTTTCAAACTCTGAGTAAAATCAGTTCTGTCTCTCTCAAGATCTTTTTCTCAGGTATTTCACCTCAGCAAAGAGAAAGCAACTAATGGAGACACTAGAGAGAAGACAACGTGAGATTTTCCCTGAGATCAGGCATCCTCTCATCATTTGCTTTCTAGAAAGACTGAGCATGTGGCGTGACTGTGTCCCATTGCTTAGCTGAGCTCAAAACATTTTATTAATCCTTTCTTCCCACCTGAGGTCTTTACAAGATTAAACATCATTCAATCCAGTCAAACCTCAAAAACTAAAAACTTTCATTAAGCCAAGGTCACTGGCTTCTCTCTTTAATTTCATATATATTCTCCTTAAAAAAAATAAATACAACAAATATGTGGACTTTAGCCTAAATTGTTCTTATATTTTGAAGAAAAAAGTCTTTTTTAAATATAATACTAATGTCACAAAT
Source organism: Mus minutoides (assembly GCA_902729485.2). Taxonomy (NCBI): domain Eukaryota; kingdom Metazoa; phylum Chordata; class Mammalia; order Rodentia; family Muridae; genus Mus; species Mus minutoides. Next base: position 2,069,900 of record LR749674.1, on the reverse strand, counting down.
ACATGTTATGAGCCAAGTTCTTAATTTCATAGTAGAAATCCATCAGTAAGCAGAATGTTAGAGGGCTGCCCCCTAGACATGAAGAAAAACGTAGCAACACCCCTAAGCAGAGACACGACATCCTCCTGACAGCGGCATTGCCTGAACCACAGAACATGGCGCCAGTGAAATGGGGGAAATGAGGTCTATAGAAAAGCCCAGTGTTTCTTGAAGTGAGGAAGAGTGAGCTGAGCTGGGAGCATAAGGATGGAGCTGTGAAGAGGATGTCTTCACCAGTTCATCTTACAAACGGAGGTCTATCTTTTTATTTCTTATATTAGCCAACAAAACTTGCTACTGCCATAGCTCCCACTCTGTAACCCACAGGATGGAAGGAGAAAGAGCAAGGCTTTAAAGTTCCGTTGAAGCTCTTCATGCATCCCCCTCTAAAACTAAGCAGCATGACAGAATCCACACGTGTCTAAGATGTAAATGGATTGGAAAAAAAAGAAAAACAGAAATTGATGCCTAGGGAGGGAGGGGAGGTTTTGCGACCTCTGTTAGTGACAGCTAGTGGAGAGAAACCTCTGGAGAAGGCAGATGGTGTTGTTCATTTACCCAAGTGAGGGTCCCAAAGAATGTCTCTGCATCCCAGGAGAACAGGAGGCTCAATTAGCATGGTTGATCTACATAGAATCTAGTATGGTGGGAAATAAGACTAGGGGCAGATGCTTTGAAATGTGTGACTTAGCCTTGACAGGAAAAAAAGAGGTCACAGATTCTAAATTCAAGTGCAAATAGAGCTTTGAAGGTAGACAGACCCTCCAGGTAATATCATACCATCAGCCCTGTATCTCGGCACAGTATGGGCAAGGAATTTTTCAAGGAACACTTGGAAAAAAAAGATGGATGGGTAAATGGGTCAGTAGATTAATGAACAACTTCAGCCTCCATTAATCTGTAGATAATATTTATCAGACAACTCCATTTCTAACAAGTTCAGTTGCCAAGTTCATTGGTCATCAACTTCAAAGCCACTCTCCTGCCCGAGGACCACTTCTGTGCCCCAGAAGCAAATGTATAATTTCACCCTCTGCTCCCTGATAGTACTTAACCTCAATCATGAGTTCCACCAAAGGTCATAGTCTATGCAATCACAATCCAACACTAAACCCTAATATCCCCCAGAAACTCACAGGGGACTTCAAAGCCAACTCATTTTCCCATTACAGATTTAAATGAGAAAGGCTTGCTATTAATAGAGGTAACATGGAGCTGCAGGAAGGCTCAAGGGGTCCCCAGGATGTGCTGCTTGAGAAAACCCAATTTAGTTCAACAAGAATAGCCCCATGATGCTAATGAAGTAGAATTGGCTCTTTCCAGGTCTGTTTGTAAACAAGTCCCCACTAGTGAGTCCTCCTCTCCATTTGTTCCCTGTGGGGTAGCCTGAAGTAGGAGTTGCTATCTTCTCCATCACTGACTGAATCCTATGATAGAATTCCATAGAGAGACATTGTTTTTTTGAGAGAACCTTTTTACATCAGAAACTTAGGTGAGACAACCTGCCAACTAAACGAGATGCCTCCCTTATATAAATTCATTGATAAAAGCAGGGGATGTGTAGACATTTGATGAACAAGGGATGCCTTTGAGTAGGCCTGGATCCTCTCAGGTGTGTTGCAGAGGCACAGAGCTGGAGGCAGTGGACAGGAACATCTCAGTGTCCCACCGTCTATCTGCACATGGGACACTCAGCCCACTGTAAGGTGAGACAGTCCTGGTAATACCTAGCAAGATGGCTGCCAGAGTCCAGCCTGATGACCCTGTACTCCTGGTTCAAGAGTCTGTAGGGACCAGAAAGGCCACCAGAGGGCAGCAGATGTATCATAAGGAGCTGGCTCAGATATACCTTGACTTGAGGAAGGGGTATCCCTAGAAGTGCCCCCAATTGAGTCTCTTACTGTTTTTTTCCCTGCAGAAACTTCATATTGAACTTTATTTGAAAAGGAAAAGAAAGGAGGTCTTAGAAGAAACGGACAGAAAGTCTAGCGCATCCCAGGAAAAGGACTCTTGCCTCCCCTGCATGAAAATCTCTGAACCAACCTTTCCACAAACTTTAATTTCTCAGCTCACTTATGTGATAACCAGTGAATTACAGGCAATGGTCTCAAAATCTTTCCTGCCTTAAAAAAATCTCCCCACAACTATACTGCTCCATAAATTAAAAATACAGCATAGCTAGTACTGTGACATATTCATGGTTTTCTTCGGGGGTAGCTACCGGTTCCTTATCCCTTTGCAGCAGGACCTCATAGCCAAGGGCCAGGCTTTGTCCCAACAGACCCTCTGTGCCTCCATCAGGTGACACAGGTGAGTACCCACTGACCCCAGCCACCCAGTGAGCTGCAGGACACCCAGATCTCCTCCTACTTCTGAAGTTCAGAGCTGTGATTTATAAAGATGTGTAGCACTCTGACCATATCACGTTATCTTCCAAGGGAAATCAGTATGGAAATTAATGCTCCTGTTTCTGTGTTAAGTCCATCAACTCTGATTCTCAAGCAGGTGGCAATCAGACTGTGCATATTTTTAGCAAACAGCTTGGACTTGATGGTATAAGCACTAGGTACTCTCTTGAAAAAAATCCATGCTTGGCCTTGGCATGGTAATGATATGATTTACCTAGAAGAGCTGCCTCTCTTAATTAGTTTGATTGGAAATGCAACAAAATTCAGTGTACCATTCACTCAGGAGATCCCCAAGCACAATGTTTGTAAGCAAAGCAATCATGTTTTTCAGTGACCTCATCCAGGGATAACCATAGCCCATCCCCTAGTCAGACCCTGGAGGCCCAGTGTCAGCCATCTAAGCCATCCCAGCATCCTGAGTCCATCTCTCTGATACTCTAACACATGAATGCCTGGTTCTGGCCTTTTCTCTCTTAAATAACTTGGAATGATAGCCCCAGCAACCCATGATATCTTCATGGTATTTTCCTCTGTGTGAGCTAGTCTGACCACAATTAAGCCATTGCAATTATCTGATAATTGTCTTTTCATACTGGGTAAAGGTTGCATATGGCAGGGACCGTGCCTGTCTGACTACTCTTATCTTTATAGAAGCAATGCCTGCTCTGTGGGATACAGCAACTGAACTGAACGTTTGGAACACCAGTCAATCAATCAACCAATCAGCCAACCCATCGATGTTTTATAGTATATCTACATCCTCTTGACATGGTATATTCAATTTTGAAGAACCAAATTGTTGCTGATTTCATCATAAAGAACAAAGGAATGGCTCTCCCCCAAATACTTCTGACATATCAATTCATGTCAAAATAAGATTACAATGAATTCTTCTTACATCTTGTGATAGTTAAGATTGATTAGCGATTTCACTATATCTAAAGATTACCTAGGAGACAAACATCTGGGCATGTGTAGGAAAGTCTCCAGATTGAGTTAATAGTGCCATGGGCTAGGCCCCCAATTAGACACAAAGGAGAAAGTGAGCTGAGCACCAGCGCTCATCTCTCTCTGCTTCCTGACTGTGGATACAATGTGACCAGCCGCTTCAAGCTCTTGCCTCTCTGACTTCTCCACTGTGATGGACTGTGTCCTCAATCTGTGAGCCAAAATAAACTCGCTCTTTCTTAAGTTGCTTTGGTTACATTTTTGTCACAGTGGTGAGAAAAGTAACTACCTACCCCCTGTGTTTGGAACATCAGAGTAATCAACCCAGGGTGGAATCCACTCTCTCATTCTTAAGGATGGAATGCAAATAGGCCAATGAGAGCCAACACCTTCCTATAGGTGTATTCCCAACTACATCAGGCTCCTGCTCCTCCCTGCAGCATGCATGCCTTGTACAGAGGTCCTCTGAAGCTTTGCACAGCCTCATGCTCACAACAAATTTTAGGTTAAACTTCTTCTCTCTCTCTCCTGCCCTCCCTCCCTCCTCCGTCCCTCCCTCACTCCCTTTAAGGACATGTACAACAAGCACTTGGAATTCCTCTTTATGCATTCACAGAGAGAGACCAAATTTGGGGGATAAGAGGAGAGTCAGACTCCATCTTGGAGAACCTGACTTAAGTTTGAACTCAAGTAAACTACTAACAGGCTGATATCTAGTACCAGTTTCCAGGTCACCCCCTCCCCAATAAGACCTAGATCTAGCACCAGTCTCCAGGCTATTCCCCCAACAAATCTGCACCTCCAGGTTATAAGCCCGCCCCGCCCCTGTCTAACAACCACCAGGACGAGAGCAGAAGCTAAGTTTATGGTTTGCCTCCCAGCACCAGCCAATTATATCAAAGGCCACAGAAGCCCCCAGTTAGATGCTTGCCAGGCTAGAAACACTCACCCCTCACTTGTCATTTCCTATAAAACCTTGTTCTGATGAGCATTCGGGGCCTTTCTCCAACAAAACCATCCTGTGGGTCCGTGTCGAGTTAAGCCCAAGCTTGAGCTTGTGAATTAAAAAAAAAAAAGACTCTTGTGTGATTTCATTGGATTGGCTCCTGATTGTGCTTTTGGGGTTCACAAATGCTTCCTGGTACTATGCCAGCACGTTAGCCCCAGCTGACAATGTACACTCATCCTGAAAACCCCTACCCACTGCCTAATTTTATATATCCCTTGTTTGCACCCAAACTGAAAACCATCTCAGGAGAAGGCTATTTCTCCCACACTCGGGCCATCTGGAGATCCTGCTAACCCACCCAGCCAGCTAAGCGTCATTCCTTCCAGTCTAGCCTGGTGCGCAATGGTGCCTGGACATCTCAAGAGCAGAAGCAAACCTGGCTAGCACTTCCTGCAGTCCATCTTAGATAAATGTTAGAAGGACGCTCCTGTCCCTGAAGCATCCACTGGTCATGTATTCAAGTTGATGCCTGAGACATGGAAGATATTCAAGGAGCCAAGGTCCTGATGTTGGCAAAAGCATGCTGACTCCTGAGTGCAGGACCTCTTCCTCTGCTTGGGCTGCTGGAGGAGCGCAGAAGTAGGAGATTAGTTTCACACACACACACACACACACACACACACACACACACACATTAAGAAAACCTATCCCCTGCTTGCCTGTCACCACACATCTGGCGCTCACGTTATTGAGAAATGCTGTCTCCCAAGCATGTCAGCCCTCATTACCTGCAGGAAACCCTCAGGATTGGGCCTGTTGATGATTCCTCATAATATAGCCTATAGGAGGGATTGTTAGACCCTCACATGAGAGGAAAGCCACTCCTTCCCTCCTGTGCCTTTATATAATTCTACCCAAGCTGCACTTGGTCTCTAGAGGTGTTACAGTATACAGAAGATGAGAATTGGAGGTGGGGAGGTAAACCAAAGCAAGTGTTCCTTCTATGCTGCTATGGGAAAGTCCTTATCTTAATGAAGTGAGACTTTTTGGTGACATCACTGAGCTGGGGTTACATTCACTGCTATAAGTAATCCCAGTTCCATTTTTCTATGACTAAGTCTAAGACTGTTAGATCATCAAGCTAAGTTTAAGTGGAATCATTATTTTGGTGGCCTATCTGGGGTAAGCAGACATTTGTTCAGTCCTTGCAACAAAAAGCTCACACGGGATCCTTGCATCTGTATTCTTTGCTTCCACAACATCCTCTAGAGGAGTCCCTGCTGCCCTGTAGAAGCCGACTGAAGAGCTGAGCACACCTGCATTCTGCTGACCTTCTCAACGCCCCCACTTCTGCACACGCAGGAGCCGTTCTCTGCTCCCAACTCCTCAGAGGCCTTTGTGCTGCTCCCCGTGCTCCCTGCTGCAGAGGACATGAGCTTCCATAATATTCATAAAAGGGAAAATATGTTTTCAATAAGAACGCCACTTAATATTCACAAGTAAGAAATCAGAGCTGGAGCAGCGCGGCCGTGCTGCGAACTTAATAAGAGAAGGTTACTAACAGTAAAGAACCAGGATGCCTGTCCTGTGGGACTGGCAATGATCTCAGCTGTTCACAAGAACTGCCTGCTTCTCAACCAAGCTGGATGGAACAGAGATGCAGAAACCCCCATGGACCTCATGGGCTGGACATATGCTGTAGCCAGAATTCAATAGCTGCGGGGTTGTGGGGATGAAAACACCAGATTGTGTTGAAGCCATACCATCAACAAAACATCAGTATGAAAGAAGCCAAGTTAGAAGAATGGCAATCATGGATCATGAAGGCTGTGTGTGAGCTCACATGACATCTAGGCTTCCAAATTATTCTCCCTGCCAGGGCAAAATTCCTACAGGTGTCTACACTTCCTCAACCTTCCCAGTGACTCTGCTCTAATCTACTGCGCTGAGAAGATAAGAGAGGGGCCTTGTTTTTCATTAGGTTTTTAACAAAACCTCTTAAAACAGTCCAGTACGGAGTTTGCCTTGCTCACATCACATATATTAAGAGATGAAAGGGGAAAAAATTTTCACAAAGTTCTATGTTTAGTAGCACTGCCAGAGCTTTCTTTTCCAAATGTACACTGGTGCTTTGACTGAGTCTCTTGGGAAGCTATGGCACACCATCCCTGTTGGTACGTGCTGGCCCTTCCAGATTACCCAAGTCTCCGGAATGGAAAGGGGTGGAGAAGAAAGTGGTATCATGGGTTACTGAGGCCTGTCGAGCTGGCAGATAAACAGTCCCCTGGACATGTTTACAGAAAGGCATGCAGAATGTGATGGCGAGGTCAAAATTCAAACACTCTTAGCTATAAAGGCCCCAGCATATTTGATGAAAATAGTCCTGTTTTATACTCGCTTGGCAGGAAATGGTTCTTTTCACATTTTTCTGCAAACATACGCCTTCCAATAGAAGCTTAAGATGCTTCCCTCGTAGATTCTTGAAGCACTTGGGGCGAAAATTTATAATAAATTTATTGGGAAAGTTATAGCTGCTCTCCCACTTGGCATCTCTTCGCTGAATTGAAAGTCACTGCTCTTGAGAGCTGTTGTAGATTGATGGGCCCTACCGGGCAGTTTACGTCATCTTGCACACCTATCAGCTATGGATAGCCACTGCTCCTGAGAGCTGTGGTAGACTGACAGGCCCCACCAGGTAGCCTGAGTCACCCTGCACATACGTCAACCATGGACAGCCACAACAAGGCTGTAGGGATTTTTTTTTCACAACACCAAACAAATGTGCACAGCAAAGAAGCCATTCTCTGGGGTTTCTGAGTTTCTAAGTCCCAGGCATAGCAGGGTCCAGGGTGGCCTCATGGCTAAGACTGGACAGCTAGCCATTCTGTGAGTCCAGAGCCCTAGAAGGAAGAGCCAAGCACTTCAGCCTCAGAACCTTGGAACTTTTGTCTTTTCTATCAGGTGTACAGGTCATAAATGGGGGCACTTTGATAACTAATCTTGGTTGTCAACCAGATGTAGCTGGGAAGAGAGAACCTTAATTGAGAACTGTCACCATCAGGTTGACCTGTAGGGCATGTCTATGGGACATTTTCTTGATCACTAAACAATTTAGGAAGACTCAGGCCACTGTGAGCAATCCCATCCTTAGGCAGATAGGCCTAGGTTGAATAAGTAAGATAGCTGAGCAACCCAGAGGACACATGTTCCTCTGTGGTTTCTGCTTCAAGTCTCTGCATTGAATTTCTGCCCTAACTTCCATCAATAGTGAAAGTATATTCCAAATAAACTCTTTCCTCCTCGCCAAGCTGCTTTTTGGTCATGGTATTTATCATAGAAACAGAAAGGTATACCAGAAGAGATATCAGGTAAAGAAACCTGACAAATAAATACTTCTCCAGCCTAGAGTGTGACATCACCCAGTGACCCAATCAAGTGGATGGAGCATGTTCTAGCTATAACATTACGTGAAAGAGCTTTGCCTCTGTGGACTTCCTCCAAAGATCTGCATCCCAGTGTCATTGTGAGAAGGGGAGGAGAGGGTAAAGACAAAAATAAGACCCTTCCTGATCTGTCCTCCTGCATGGTCACAGTCATTGAAAGCCAGGAGAGTCACCTTCAATAATGGCCTAAGGAGAAGAAGCAGTGAAATGCAGTGAGGAATACTGGATGGGGACTTGGGACAGAAAAGGGACACATTTGCTATGGCAACCAGTCAGCTTCTCACTGCCCACAGTGATCACCATCCCCCACCATCAAAGAAGAGACTGTAGCTGACCTTTGTGGATTCTTCTTTTGCTCACCCTTTATTCCTCTGGTTTCACCAGCTATCACTAGATAGGAAAGAAAGAAGGATAGAGAGAGGGACAGGGGTGAGGGGAGATCCCTGAATTTACTTTCTTCCTTCTTTGTAGTTGGTCTTGACTACTTTGTGGGTTCTTCTTTTTTACCACCCTTTACTCCCCCGACCCCCGTTTTGCCCTTCTATCACTAGATAGGAGAGAAAGATAGAGGAAAGAGGGAGAGATTGAGATCCCTGAATCTAAGTTTTTCCTTTTGTTCTTCTTTGGGCACAACTACTAACAAACTAAAACCCTGAATGACCACCCACCACCAGCCCTGCTTTCTCAGGGACCTAACATTTATATATATATATATATATATATATATATACCCTAGGAAAAGTTCCCGGAATTGCAAACACCACACAAATGCAGAAACTATCTGCAGCTGGCAACGCCGCATCTCTGCTAGAGCACGAGGCAAATCAGAGTCAACTGCTACAGAGTCGGAAACAGCCTGATATCCCCACACCTGGGCTTAAAACAAAAACACAGTCTTATAATAGTTCCGTGTTTTTAAAGAAACCCAAATTCCAGAATTCTTCAAGATGTCACTACAGGAGACAGGTGTCAATTCTAGTTAATAAACACGCTGCTTCCTGTGAGGCAAATAAATCTCTCCTGCCAGTGTGGCATTCCTGGAGATTGGAGAATCCCCCTAGAAGGTATGGGGAAAGCAGAGGCTTCAGGAAATACGATAACAAAAGATCAGGAATCCAGGTCACAGAGATCTGTGCTTCACAGCCAAATGCATGCGTAGCACACGGGTGGAAGAATAAGGAAGCAATGCAACAGCTGAGCGCCCTAGAACTCTCTTTCTCATTCCCTAGGTTATAGATAGGGCAATAAGAACTGGATGGCATGCCTCTCAAAGGCCAGAAGGGTAAAGCAACTACAATGAGGTCAGGAACAGCACAGAAGGGCCTTACTAGGGATCAATAGAAGGGGGTTGAATGATAACAGTTGAAGGTCTCTAGACCACAGAGCCTAAATGACAAAACCACAAAGTCACTATCATCTGGGGCTCTAGGGCAGATGACTGGACTCCAGCCTCCAGACATTTCTTATCACATGAAGGCCATGTAGTCTTGGCCAGTCTCAATGTTACCATGGGTCTAGTCCAGGTACCTGGCAGGTAGGATCACATTAGCTAGAGCAGGCACCATGCAGGAGGTATGGCAGTGACATTTGACACCAGTGCACTATGTTGTATACTACCCTGCAGAGCCAACAGGTGCTGGGGTTCATCTAAGCTGCTTCTGGGCCCCTAGTGACCTAGTTAAGAAGTTCTCAGGAGAAGAGAGAATAACAGTTTGTCAAACACTGCATAACATCTGCCTTGGGATGTTATGCGTCGCAGCCTCCGTAGATCCTGTGGGTCCTGTGTTGTAGAACGTTACCTCCATCAGTAGTAACAGGCATTACTAACCTTTACATTTTTATTTATTATATGTGTGCATGAGGTATGTGTGGGGACAAATGCTGTTGCACATATGTGGCCATTACTATCCTTATACAAATTATTTACTATTACTATGCAATTGCATATTGTGGGGGAGGAGAGAACATGCTGTAACACATATGTGGCTGTCAGAAAACAACATTGTGGTGTTGGTTCTCTCCTTTCATCTTCACAGGGACTCTGGGGATCAAACTTCGATGACCAGACTTGCACATAAAATACCTTTACCTGTTGGTCCATCTTGAGGGCTCCAGTAGCCACTGACAGTTTAATTAAGGCACAAAGAGATCATCAAAAATTCTGTGTCTGTTGATATTGCCTCATAGGAGATCTTGGAAAGGGTCATTAGAACATCCCTTGAGATTCCAGCCTCTACCTCACTCCTAAACCCTGTTCCCAGCTATTCACCATTCTGTCCCCATTACTCATGGGCTGGGGAGGGTGTTACAGTAGACAGGACATAGATGGTAAACTGGAAAGGACCACATCTCTGCAGCTATGGGCAAGTCATCATCAATGCTATGGTGAGATATTTTGGTGGGTCTTTGGGGATTACCCATGGCCCTGTAGTAACCCTTTACCCATACTCCTGCAATAAGGTTGGTTCATCAAGCTTGATATTCGTAGAATCTTTTGTCTGTTGCTGGTGCTCTGTTGGGGTGAAACGTTTGTTCATGTCTCCATAAGAAAAGCTAACACAACACCCTACAGCCTCATGACACAAGCAGCCACTCCCCTGAGGAGACACAGTGCTGCTCTAACTGAAAGCCCAGACATAATCCAGGGTGTCAAGGGATGTAACGTCCATCTTCTGTTCCCAGCTCCCTTCTCTACAGCAGCAGGCAAATTCTGACTGCATGATCGTGTCTTCCAAACAGTCGCTTCTGAAATAAAATGCACTCGTGGGGCTGAATTGTACAAATAACCAAGATAGACATGATCTGCACTGCCGGGGATGTGTTCTGTGACCGGAGCATGCTCTGTCCACCCTGTTCAGCAGGAGGACTGAGCCTGGGTGCTGAACACCATCAGCCTGGCTTGACACGCCTAGGTAAACAAGACCCTCTAGGCTTCCGTGCTGAGCCACACAGAACCAGCATTACCAACATAAGGATGACCTCGGGGGATTCAATTCCATATATCCCAGAGAGCCTTCCTAAGCTAATAAGTAATCACAGCCAGATTTTATGGCATTTTATAAGCTTATTTTTGTAATTTGAAACAACAAAACACAGACATGTATTTTCCAGCAGTCTACCCACCAATCCCAGGCTGCTACTTTAAAAGCTTCCAGGGTTTTGTGATGTTACCTCAAAGTACCAAAGGACAATTATTGGCGAAAAACAAAAACCAAGAGTAATTTAATCCATAGTGGTCCCTTGCTGCAAACGCTTCTTCGACAGAGGAGGGGGCAGTGAGACAAGGGGAGAAGTGTGGAGTTGTATTTCCTTTGTCTGACTTCCAAGTCTCCCAGTGCACTGTGCTATCCGTCTGCGCCGTAAACGTGGCCCTGGACTGCTAACGATGCAGGCTGCTTTGTAAGGTTCCCTTTGAGTTGAGCATCGTAATTAAAATTCACAGCAGATGCTGCTGAAAACATGTAATCTATGCACAGATGAAAAAACCCGTGAAACAAAGAAATATACCAAGCCTGGCAAACTGCTAAAGAAAAATTTCAAATAACAAAATAAACCGAGAAAGAACAGAGGGAGAAAATTGGCCCATCATCAGAATAAAGATTCCTCTTTGGGGACGCGCTTGGCTCCTTCCTGCTGCCCATGGCTCTGCTTACATGGACTCAGTGCGCATCGGGGCAACGTTCACCACAGCCTTGGCCTTCTGAAGCCCTGGATTGGTTGCTTTGCCCTGACAACTCTTTTGTTAGCTGTCAGTCTACATTCTAAAAGGAAAATTGAGGCCCAGTGTTCTGCTCACTCCGGGAACAGGACAGAGGCTGAGAGCCTGCCCGCTCTGACCTGGGCAGGGTAGGTCCCACTCCAGTGATAACCATGTACAGTTACCTCTCATGTGCTCACTCCATCCTTGAGACTGTACCTTAACCAAGGCAGGGGCTGAGTGGTGTATACTGTGTGTAGAATGTAGACCCCCATGTGCAAACATTACCCCTAAGGTCCTCTGCTTTTCCAGCTCTTATTTTGGGTGACCTTCAATCTGGATGGTGCCTGGGGCATGAGCACATGGAATAGGTCACCAGGTCCTAAGTAGGGAGAGGCACAAGCAAGAGATATGCTTTTTATTGGTTGAGACTTTATGGTTTGTCCCTTTGAGCAGCAGGGGTCACCATCTGGACCAGGATGCCATCTGCAGACCAGCTCTCAGGGGACTAACTCACCAGAGCACCAATAGCCTTCCTCAACAGTGCCCTCGAGGGTTGGACAGAGGAGTGCTGGCCTCATGCAGAAAGTCTGGGAATGACTGAGGTGCTGTGCACTCAGGATAGTTCACTGTAAGAAACAAGTCTTCGGTCTCACTGGTCTGTGGAGGAAGGCCAAGAACATTTACTGTCCCTGTGAAGGAAGTGTCAGGGTCACTCACTATTCCCATTGAGCTTGGTCTAGAACACACACTATACTCGTGGAGAAAGAGTCTGGAACACTCACTTTCCCTACAGAGGAAGGTTCTGGAAAGTTCACTGTGCCCACACAAGAGGACTTTTCAGTAAGACATACGTTCTTCTATACAATATGGTTATGTTCCTTCATCTCCTCCTCAGTTTCATACAGGGACAAGTGGGCACTGCCCAGGACTAAAGCTCAGCTGGCTGATGTCATTCACAGGACAGGAGCCCCAGCTACAGTCCAGCTCCACCTAGAGGGAGCCCTGGGATAGACGGCATTCTGGCTGGGAAACAGACTAACCTCAGCCCACTCTGGTTGTGGTACTGATGAGTCAGCCCAGACAGTTCTGGCACCTATGGCTGGAATCTGGTTGGGCAGAGATTCTGGCTTTCAGCATCCATGTAATGGCTGCTCGGCAGGTCAATGAGTTATCATTCACCTAAAGACAGAAATCCAGCCCCAAACTCCTGCCTTCCCTGCAGTCACATCCCCGGGGCAGCAGGACCTGCTCCGTCCTTGTCATTCAGTGCTAGCTGTCTATATCCCCCATTTACCCAGCCCAGGAGTTACATGGTGGAGTGAGCTCAAATTCCTGCTCAGTCCTTCTGGGAACAGCTTCCGATTGTTCATGTAGCCTTTGCCATAGGTTTTCTCTAAATGCATTTCCCTGACTTCAAGTGCAGTTAAAATGTACAGCCCTATGTATTGGTGTACAGGCCCAAGAGCAACAAGCTCTATAATTCACAGGCGTACCATCTCCACATGGTCCACCTGGGACCCTCCAGGGCACTCAGAACACCAGGACTTAGCACAAGGTCAATTCACTTTCCAGCAAGGCTGGTGCTCAGAGAAGCATTGTCAGGATCCTCCAAGGGCCCTGCATTCCCACAGGTCCTCTTCTGGCTTGCTTATGGAAATGACTTCTCTCTGACAAATAAGGGTTCCTGCTAGAGATCCCAGTAACTCTCCCCACTTCAAAAGGTGCTTTTGTTTACAGCCTGCTCTCCCCGCATGCAAATGCGAGTGCAGATAGAGATATGATCAGGGTGTATAATTGGAATTTCAAAATATTAAGAACTTAGAGTTTCAGGGATTTGGTTTTGTAATAGAAACAAATAAAGACTTGCCACCCTGGCAAATAAAAGATGGCAGTTAAGGAAGTAGATTTGCATACCAAACATTTCACACCAAGAATTAATCCATAACAAACTGTTCTAAGTCCACTCTTAATTGTGAGGAGAAAGGGGAAGCCCTGACCATTGAGACTGCTAGTCAAATAGCCATTGAGCCAGCAGAGTCAAGAGCCAAGGACACCAACAGATCCCCCTGGTGCTGCTGCAAGATGAGTTTCTTGCATGCTATCACTGTGGGGGAGGGGAATTAATCCATTGTTTCCAGGTTTCTATAGTTAGACGATCTCTTACTGAACCTGAAGCCCATCCACTCAGAGAGATTGGCTGGTCAAGTAGTTCCAGGCATCCACTAGTCTCTTCCTCTGTCGGTGCTGGGATTTGAACTCACGTCCCCATGTTTGTGCAGCAGACACTTACTGTGTCATCTCCTCAGCCTCAACATTTCCTTCAAAGGAAAAGGAAGTGCATGTCAATATAGACTATGGCACCATCATCTGCTAATTGGTCCAGCCTAGGAGCAGCCTCAGAGACCCTTTAGTCTCTGACCCTTGAGACACCTTGGAATGTATGTGAACACTTGGAACCACACAGCTCTGGGAGGCCATGGTAAAGCAAGCCTCAGTGACCACAGGATAATCTGGAACACTAAGAGACCTATCCCATCCTGTAAATCTAGTCAATTTTCTTCTTGCCCCAATTAGGTGGCCTCCTAACTCCTGACCATGCTATCTCTTCTGTGCAACTGTCACTTCCCTTCTGCCTACCTGTGATGATACAGTTTTTGTGTCAATGTGACAGGCTGCCTGAAGCCCACTAGCAGAGCACCTGGGAGGGCATCTTCAGAAGTAGAAAGCATGTGACTCAAGCAGTGACTGCCAGCCAATCCCCTGTAAGCCTGGACGGAACATCATGGGTAGGGGTGAATTTTCTCTAATTCTGGAGCACTTGGTCCATTGATCTATGGTTCTTAGGCCATGGTAATTATTTTTAATCTGCAATTGTGAATCAATCATTTAATATCAAAGAGCCAGCCAATCAGAGTAGAGAGAAATTCTTGTGTATGGATACATCACCTGTCAATAAAAAACCTATGGCCTATAGGAAAGGGTAGAATAGAAGGTAGGACATCCGGTAGGCAGAAAAGACACTGGGATAGAGCCAAGCACAGGAAGATTTGTCCAGGACATGAAGAAGGACAGACACATGAGAGCTGAGCGGGGGTAAGCAGCCACATGGCAGAATTTAGATTAGAATAAATGGGAAATTAAGTTATGAGCTAGTCAGAAACCGAGCCAAAGGTTATGTCAAGGTATTTGTAAATATAATAAAGCCTCAGAATTGTTATTTCTGGGAATAGTAAACATGCCACAACAAATCAGTGTCCTGTTCCACAGTCCACAAGTTCGGCCTTGCCTTCATCTTACTTGTATAATAATAACACTTCCTTAACCTTTCTCCACTTTTATCATATTTGGCTGGAAAAAAATCTTCGTCTTGAGCCAAGACACAAATGCTTTATGAACTTATATCAAACAGGCTACAATTTGGAGAAAATTATACCACTGAGAAAGGTATTTTTGAATCATGTTATAAAGCCAAAGCCCTCCAGCTCTTCCTGGAAATAACATATTTCTATATTGCCATATTTTGTAAAAATATCTCCTACTTTTCCATTTCCAATTTTCTCTCATCCTTTCTCAGTTCAGATAACATCTCACTTTGTTATTTATTCAAAAGTAAATAAAATGACATATTTATATATCTACTCATGTTTATTATCCATATATGTAAATATATTTTAATTTTTTCCATATCATTATGTACCACAGGCTTTCTAAATAAGGAAGCTAATCTTTTTCTTTGCTTGCTACATTCTAGTCAAGAGCTAGATATGGAGATGAATAAAATCACAGAGACACAAACCCTGGAATACTACCACGCATACCTTCATTATAAGAGAAGTCAGTCACTCCTTAAGCTCTGTAAATATGCTACTGCCATTTGGAAACAAAGAGCTTTTCCATACATATGTGATGTATATGGGCCCACTGATCAGATGGCCAAAGAAAGGAGCTGAATATCTTCAATCCTTCCATGTTCCAGCTTCCCCACTAGTGTCAGTGGGTGGGTGGTAAGGGAGGTCCCATCTGCAATAGCTGCAAAATTACTTTTGCTTCCCCACAGTCTGAAGCTAAGATGGGTTGAATGGCAGAACAGGCACAAAGGCTTGTCCTTCTGATGCAGATGTCTGTGGAGTGATTGTGACATATGTAGCTGAAGGCAGAAGCCTTCAAAGTCAGCATCAAGCAAACCAAATCCTGATTCCTAAGAGTAGCTTTTAGCAGGAGCCAGAGACAAACTGTTGGCAAGAAGGGCTGTGGGGTTGTAAAGAATGTGGTTGAGGGTCTAAATCTGCACCTGAGAGTCTACTGCCCTCTTCTCCCTCCCTCTCCTCTCCTCTCCTCTCCTCTCCTCTCCTCTCTGTCTCTCTGTCTCTGTCTCTCTCTGTCTCACTGTGTGTGTGTGTGTGTGTGTGTGTGTGTGTGTGTGTGAAAGAGAGAGAGAGAGAGAGAGAGAGAGAGAGAGAGTATTTGAATGTGCATTGGTACATATGCACCTAGAGCATTAGCATATATGAATCAAGTTGGCCAGACTGGCTAGGCAGGAAAGCCTTGGGATCCTCCAGCCTCTGCCTCCCTAGCACTGGTTTTACAAGTGGACACTGCACTGAGAAAACATGTAGAAGAGTTTATTTGGGGGCTCACAGTTTCATCAGGTTAGACAATGACCATCATGGCAGGGACCATGGCACCAGGTAGACCGACATGGCACTGGAGCGGTAGCTGAGAGCTCCCTTCTGGACCCACAAGTCCAAGGCAAAGAGAGCTTTGACACCTCAAAGCCTAAATCAGCACCACCTCCTCCAATGCCACATTTCCTAAGCCTTCTCAAACAGTTTCACCAGCTGGGGACCAAACATTCAAATATATGAGTCTATGGGGGCCTTTGGGAGCCATTCTCACTCAAATCACCAAGAGTAACACACACTTTACCAACTGAGCCTTCCCCAGTCTCTCCTAACTCATTTTGATTGCCTTTATTTAAGGTGCACAACATGGTGTTTTGGTATAAGGCCAACACCAAAGAGCTTTCCCCTTTTCTTCTAGCAATTTATAGACTCAAGTCTTACAATTAAGTCTTTAATCCATTTTCAGTTGATTTTTTTTTCACTTGGTCCAATTTCTAGTTAAATTGTCCTGCCACCCACTCACTGGAGAGAGGATGTGCCCATCCCCACTTTATACACCATCCCTGACTTCGGAGACTGCTCTCACAAAATGGCAAGATACCTATATTTGATAGGGAGCTTGTGAACAAGACAAACTTTTTCCTCACATTTCTGTAATCAGGGAGTCCAAAACCAAGGTTCCAACAGAACTGTGACCCACTGAGGCCTGTGTTCTGTGACCCACTGAGATCTGTGTTCTGTGACCCACTGAGGCCTGTGTTCTGTGACCCACTGAGATCTGTGTTCTGTGACCCACTGAGGCCTATGTTCTGTGACCCACTGAGGCATGTGTTCTGTGACCCACTGAGATCTGTGTTCTGAGACCCACTGAGATCTGTGTTCTATGTCCCACTGAGGCCTGTGTTCTATGTCCTACTAAGGCCTGTGTTCTGTGACCCACTGAGATCTGTGTTCTATGTCCCACTGAGGCCCGTGTTCTGTGACCGACTGAGGCCTGTGTTCTGGTTGTAGATGACATGTTTTCACTGCCATCGCGTGGTCGCAGGGGAGAGCAGAGCAGTTTTCCTTTGTGACAGAATAACAGAGAAAATAACTTAGAGGAACACCGTTTCCTTTGCCTCAGTCTCAGAGGCTTCTGTTTATGGCCTCTGACTTAGTTAACTTGGGCCTGAGGAGAAACGTAAACAGGATGGCAGTAGGAACATGTAGCAGAGGCTATTCATCTTATGGCAGACAGAAAATGGAGCAGCCTAGATATAAGAAAAGAAGGCAGGAAAGGAGGAGAGAAGAGAGGAGGGGAGGTAGAAGGGACCAGCTCCTGTGTGATCACTCTTCCAGTGAGGCCCCATCTAACAGTGTCATGCCAAATATATCAACAGACAAGTCCACAGGAGAGGCTAGAAATGCTATGGTTCAGTTTCCCACCACCACCACCACCGTGGCTGGATCTAACAGCTGGCAGAACCTACCTGGGGGATATTTCTTTATCAGCCAGATCATCCGACTCACAAGAGCTCTGTCATCAGAACCCAGTCTCCCCCAAATGCCTTGCCTCCTAATATCCCAGGGAAGTTTTTCCACATGAATTTGGAGTGACAAAACCACCCAGACTATATAGCAAATAGTTGTAGCAGAATTAGGCTTTCCTCGGAGGAGTGCCTTTCCTTGTGGAAACGTATCTAGCCTGTAGCCAAATCTACACATACACAGCCAAAGCATTCTATGTCTTTAAATCTGAAATGCAAACAATCAAAGAAACAGGGAAGCCTGACACGAAGACAATTCACAGAAGAAGGTGGGATCCTGCAGCAAAGCCTAGGCTGCAAGAGTTGGGGTGATGGGGACCTTCTGTTGATAGTAGCCAAATGTGGGGAGCTGGTGGTGCCCTTGGGCAGAGTTCAGAGAATAATTTTTGCAAGCATCATTAAAGGGCTAATTTGGTTGGGAATTTAGAGAAAATATGCTAAGAGGTTTTGGTGGAGCAGAGGTGACAAAAAAAAAAAAAAAATCAAAGAACCAGTTGTGACCAGGGTGCCAGGGTGCAGAACTGTAAGAAGGGAATCCAGAGTGGGCAAGCTGCCGGGAGTCTCAGCACAGACATCAGGACCCTTCTGAGATCAGAAATAAAACAGAACCGGCAGAGGCCAGAGCAGCAGCAGGAACCTGAATGAAATCTCCACAGACAAGGCTCCTTCCAGCCTGGATCCGAATACCCCAGCCCTCCTTGTCACGAGCCTCCACAGGGCCAAGTTTTATATTCCCATTATTGCTCACCTGCTAACCTAATGCAGAGGCAATTAAGATAAAGTTGATTGCTGCCATTTAGCACATATTCAAAATATTTGGCCAACACCAAAATAGCCTGGGCTCCCCACCTAATTACTGCTGAGTGCAGCCCTGGACTTCATCCCATTGATACCTCAGTTCCAGCCTGCCCTGCCCAGCCATCGTTTAAGCACTTTGAAGAAAAAGAACATGAAATCCAAAACCAGACCACTCAGCCAAGCAGGCTCCAGACTGAATGTTAAATTAATTTTTCTTTCTTTCTTTCTTTCTTTCTTTCTTTCTTTCTTTCTTTCTTTCTTTCTCTCTCTCTCTCTCTCTCTCTTTCTCTCTCTCTTTCTTTCTTCCTTTCTTTCTTCCTTCTTTTCTTTCTTTCTTTCTTTCTTGGCTCTCTCTCCCTTTCTCTTTCTCTCTCTTTCTTCCTTTCTTCCTTCTTTTCTTTCTTTCTTTTTTCTTTCTTTCTTTCTCTTTCTGTCTTCTTTCTTTCTTTCTTTCTTTCTTTCTTTCTTTCTTTCTTTCTCTCTTTCTTTTCTTTCATTGAAGTGGCTACCTTGGGTACCAAACCAAGGCTAGAGCCTCAACTGTGTGGCTCTCCTCACTGATTTGTAGAAACTCTTTCGAGTTCAGTAAGAGTCACAGTTAATCTTCAGATGCATTTGAGAGCCTCGGGCTATGAACCTATCTATTTCTCCACAGCCCTGGGAGGAGGGATAAGTCAACCTCCCCTCTGCAACACAGAAGGCCAAGGCTCTCAGAACTTTGGAGAGAAAGCCTGGAGTTCACACATGGGATCCCAGCTGTGAACACAATTCCAACCCAAGTACAGCAATGACAGATGGGATGCAGGCTGTAAAAAGTAACTTTTATTTCCTGTATAATTGTTGTCTCCAAGGTTTACTGCCTCTCTGCTAACCTAGAAGTCCTGGAAGCTGTTAACCTCCTTACAATCTTATCGAGGCCTAGAATATTTTCAGCCTCTGAGACTTACTGCTGAATAAGCTCACCCTTTCTAGTTCTTTCTGACCTCTGGCTGGCTGCTCAACCCAGCTGTTCTGGCTCAAAACTCCCCTCTAAGCTGACTGATTCAATCCAGCTTCTCTCAGCTTCTCCTGAATTGCTCTGCTTGGCCTCACACTAACTGGCAAGCTGTTCTAATCTTCTGGCTCCTTCTCATTCTCTGGCTTGTTGTCTTTTCTCTGTCTCTTGTCTCTCTTCAACCTGTCTCTGTCAAGCCCTCCTGGTGAAATCGCCTACTTTCTCTTTCTATCTAGGTAGCCTCCCTTTCCTGTCCTTGTGAGAGGTGGGGATGTCCGGATATCCTATTTTGTCTTGTCTGACACTTAATTAGACATCACTTTCAAACGGGGATACCTCTTTCTACAAACTAACGTCGCGATTAAAGGAGTATACTAAGAGTGAGTCTGTATTCTAGTCAGAGGGATTAAAGGAGCCACACCACATTAGAAAAAAGTTTGTTTGTTGTTGTTTTCAGTAGTTAACACACTCTCAGGGGTCACAGTGTGTCAAATATCCTGCACCAAGTAGCATCCAGTCAGGACACCCACAGTTCCTTCCTAAATCCTCTGGCAGGTAAACACCTATGTCTGCAGCATGCACTTAGCCCACACACAGTCGTGAGTTAAACTGTAGCACAAATTGTTTGTCACTAGGGTGAGATTCTGGCCACCTCAATGCCTGTTGCAGAGCCTGGGCTGTGTGGCCTGGGGGTTAATGTTAGGGCATTTGAAGTTGCAACTGTGTATATTCTGTAATAATGGATGGTCCCCAAGTATTTCCTGGGGAAATATTGGTGAAAATGGTGATTCGTAGTGAAAACGTTGGACTCAGCCTAGGAAGTCCAGCAGGCTCCACAGCGGCCCACTCAGTTCTCAGCCCCGTCTGCTTCTCACTATGGTGGAAAGCGGGGCCCGTGTGCTGCTTAGCTTTCATTCTGTCTAATGACATTCTGACTTCCAGTAAACCGTTCTTGCAAATATGATCATGGAATCGGAGCATCTGTCTTGATCATTATTTGGCAAATGTGTCCTTTTAGCATCAGTCCAAATGAAATTTAGGGAATTTGGCTAATCACAATTTAGCAGCTGTTCTGTCCAGTTCTGTGCAAGCTTAATTTTAACAGACAGGAATCCCTCCCCTCCCTGAAGTCCTAATTGGAGTCTCTCCAGGTCTGTGCAGAGCTGTAAAGGTGAGAAAATCATAGTTTCATCACATCCCTTCTGGATCCTGTAGCTTTAATTAATTTAAGTGAAATCTCATTTGACCCCAATAGCAGCAATTACTTAATGTGTGCCTTGACAAAATGCCTCAACGGAGCTTGTGTTTTACTCCAGAGTGTCCCCACAGTCTAACAAGGCCAGCTCTAGAGCTTCCTACATTGGGAGTGGGAGGCTCTCCACAGGTACTCCCATGTCCTATACACGGAGGACCTGTGTTTACACCAATATACAAGGGACACAGACACGTGGCAACCTCTCTCTAATGAGGTGGTTTTCCAGTCCTAACTAATGACACAGGGGCAGTACTGAGGAGCAATGGCTGACTTTGCAGCATGACTGCGAACAAGGAGGCAAACCCTTGACCTTAAGTCACCAGTCCTAGAAGAGTCTACTCTCCTACTTTGGAACCTAATCTCACAAACACAGATGCTGTTCTAGATCTCCAGAACTCTCTTCAAACTTAAGTGATTGGCTTCTCAGAATAAAGGTGCAGCATATGCCTTTAAAAAACAGCAAGAGCCTTTGCAAAGGGAAAACTGTGTGGAATTAAAGGGGCAGAGATGGCACATGACATAGAAAGGAACGGAGAAGACACATTCTGAGAGGGACATGAGGCAGTGCTGACGATAGGGCCAGCCACTGTCTGCTGTCTCTGCTTGTGTCTTTACAAGGTTTTGACTATTTTTAGATGCCCATTGAAAGAGTTTTCATTCTGTTTTCTGCTTCTTTGCTTTTTCTAGCTTTCAGCCATGTAAGTTCCTCTGTAAAGCTGGGTCCACAGACTATCCATGCAGTACAGCAGGTACTTCCGTCCAGCCTGGTTCCCCACTGCACGGGAGCTCCACTAGGGCTATGGCTGATGCTTGGGTTCACTAATCTCTGACCTCTGCGCTATCTTTGTCACAAAGATGGGGATGGATTGTGATCTCTGGGGTGCCAGAAGTGAGGATGTCTAGCAAACATCGCTGTGATTTCTTAGAACATCAGCATGGATGAACCACTAGATAAGTCATATCTGTAAACCCAGCACTTAGGAGGCTGGGGGACAAGGCTTGTGAGTTCCCAGTTAGACTAAGATACAAAGTAAGACTCTCCAACAGACAGACAGACAGACAGACAGACAGACAGACAACAGGCCACGTTATATAGTTATGTGTCATTCAAGCAAAGCAATTATCTATTATAGTGGGACTATCTTGGACCTACTGATAATATACTTGGACCTACTGATGATATACATAATGACACAGATGATTTTTTAATATTTTGAAGCTTAGACCTTTTTTCGGGCAATCTCAAAACTGTAAACTTAACCCAACTAATTCTGACATCATGTCCTGCCACCAGGCCAGATTTACCTGTCTCATTACACTCTGGTGCCCCTGTTCACCTCCATGTCCCTGGTGAATCTTCCCATCTCTATTCTTCTCCCAGCATTCCTCTCACTGCCCAGAAGTTTTACCTTCCACTTCGTGCCCAAAAACTGTACATCAGATCTTTATTAAAGCCACTCAGATACAGTTCTAGATTGCCTTAGGCGGGTGAGGAAGGATGAATATTAACAAAATAGAAAACCTGGTAATGGGCTGAAAAAAATGTCAATACCAGGATCCTGCCAGCCTCGGCTCTCTGCCTGTACAGAATTAAGACTTGAATATATAGAGAAACACCTAGAATTAACAATTGAATATACAGAGACACACTTTCACACAATGTACCCCAACAATCTATTTCTTTTAAAGGATACAAAAGTTTTCTCCTGAGAGGCTCTACCAGTGGCTGAAAAATACAGAGGTGGATGCTCTCAGCCAACCATTGAATTCAGCACAGGGTCCGCAGTGGAAGAGCTAGAGAAAGGAACCAAGGAGCTGAAGGGGTTTGCAAGCCCATAGGAGGAACAATAATTCGAACCAACCAGTATCTCCAGAGCTCCCAAGGACTAAACCACCAACCAGAGTACTCATGGAGAGACCCATGGCTCCAGCCTAATATGTAGCAGAAAATGGCCCTGTCTGTCATCAATGGTCCTGTGATGGCTTTATGCCCCTGTATAGGGAATGCCAGGGCCAGGAAGCATGAGTGGGTGGGTTGGTGAGCAGTGGGAGGGGGAGGAGATGGGGGGGGGGGTTGGAGAAACCAGTAAAGGGGATAACATTTGAAATATAAATAAAGAAAATGTCTAATAAAAAATAAAATAAAATAAAATTAGGAACTAGAAAAAGGCCTTCTGGTTTTCCTCTGCTCCCAGAGCTTATCCTCTGCCATATCAATCCATGCCCAAACACCAAAGAAAGAGAGCTGGCCTCCCAGGAGTGTGGGCAAGCCTATGAGCACAGGTAAGACCACTACTGCTGTTCAAATTTCTGGCCCGAGAGGGACCCACTCAGAGCCAACAGGACACAGAAACCAAGGAAGAGCCAAGGACAAGATCCTTCTGGTTTTTGTCTGCCCCCAGAGTTGACTCCGTGTCACATCTCTCCATACTCAAATTCCTGCCAGGAGTACTGACACACAGGCTTGCAGGAGGGACAAGACACAGTCAGAGACAGCAAGACCAAGTAACACAAGAGATAACCAGATGGAGAGGCAAGAGCAAGAACATATGCAACAGAAACTAAGACTATTTAGAATCATCAGAACCCAGTTCTCCCACCAAAGCAAGCTCTGGATACCACACAACACACCAGAAAAAGCAAGACTCTGATTTAAAATGGCATCTGATAATGATGATAGAGGACTTTAAGAAGGACATAAATAACTCCCTTAAAGAAATACAGAAAAGCACAACCAAACAGATGAAAAAATTAAACAAAACCATTCCAGATGTAAAAATGGAAATAGAAAAAATAAAGCCATAACAAAGGGAAACAACCCTGGAGATAGAAAACCTAGAAAAGAGATCAGGAGACATAAGATACAAGCATTACCAACAGAATACCAGAGATAGAAGAGAGAATCTCAGGGGCAGGAGATACCATTGAAAACATTTCACAACAGTCAAAGAAAATGCAAAATGGAAAAAAATCCTAACCCAAAACATCCAGGAAATCCAGGACACAATGAGAAGACCAAACCTAAGCATAATAGGTATAGAAGAGAATGAAGATTCCCAACTTAAAGGGCAAGTAAATATCTTCAACAAAATTACAGAAGGCAACTTCCCTAACCTAAAGAAAGATATTCACATAAACATACAAGAAGCCCACAGAACACCAAATAGATTGAACCAGAAAGAAAAATTTCTCCCGTCACATAATAGTCAAAACACCAAATACACAAAACAAAGAAAGAATATTAAAAGCAGTAAAGGAAAAAGGTCAAGTAACATATAAAGGCAGACTTATCAGAATTACACCAGACTTCTCACCAGAGACCATGAAGGCTAGATATTGTGCAGATGTTATACAGACCCTAAGAGAACACAAATGGCAGTCCAGGCTACTCTATGCAGCAAAACTCTCAATTACCAAGATATTCCATGGCAAAAACATGTGGAAACTACCTTTCCACAAATTCAGCACTACAAGAGATAATAGATGGAAAAGGCCAATACAAGGAGGGAAACTACACCCTAGAAAAAGCAAGAAATTAATCTTCTTTCAACAAACCCAAAAGAAGATAGCCACACAAACATAAAAATAACAGCAAAAATAGCAGGAAGCAACAATCACTATTCCTTATTAGCTCTTAACATCAATGGACTCAATTCCCCAATAAAAAGACATAGACTAACAGACTGGATATGTAAACAAGACCCAACATTTTGCTGCATACAGGAAACTCACCTCAGTGTCAATGACAGACACTGCCTCAGAGTAAAAGGCTGACAAAAATTGCTAAGCAAATGGTCCCAAGAAACAACCTGGAGTAGCCATTCTAATATTGAATAAAATCAACTTTCAACCAAAGTTATCAAAAAGGATACGGAAGGACACTTCATACTCAACAAAGGAAAAATCCTTCAAGAAGAACTCTCAATTCTGAACATCTATGCTCCAAATGCAAGGCCACCAACATTCATAAAAGAAACTTTACTAAAGCTCAAAGCACAAATTGCACATCATACAGTAATAGTGGGAGACCTCAACACCCCACTCTCATCAATGGACAGATCATGGGAAAACAAACTAAAACAGAGACACAGTGATACTAACAAAAGTTATGGACCAAATGGAAAAACACATATCTATAGAACATTTCCTAAATCAAAAGAATATACCTTCTTCTCAGCACCTCGTGGTACCTTCTCCAAAACTAACAATGTAATCAGTCACAAAACAGACCTCAACTGATATAAGAAGACTGAAATAATCCATGCATCCTATCAGATCACTGAGGATTAAGGCTGGTATTCAATAGCAACAGAAAAACACAGAAAGCCCACATACACACAGAAACTGAACAAAGCTCTACTCAATGATAACTTGGTCAAGGAAGGAAGAAATAAATAAAGAAACTAAAGACTTAGAATTTAATGAAAATGAAGGTACAACATACCCAAACTTATGGGACACAATGAAAGCAGTGCTAAGAGAAAAACTCATAGCTCTGAGTGCCTCTGAAAAGAAACTGGAGAGAGCTTACACTACCAGCTTAACAGCACACCTGTAAGCTCTAGAGCAAAAAGAAGCAAATACACCCAAGAGGAATAGATGGCAGGAAATAATCAAATTCAGGGCTGAAATCAACCAAGTAGAAACAAACAAACAAACAAAAACTATACAAATAATCAACAAAACTAGGAGCTGGTTCTTTGAGAAAATCAACAAGATAGAAGAACCCTTAGCCAGACTAAGCAGAGGGCACAAAGACAGTATCCAAATTAACAAAATCAGAAACGAAATGAGAGACATAACAACAGAAATTGAAGAAATTTTAAAAGAAATCATCAGATCCTACTACAAAAACCTATATTCAACACAACTGGAAAGTGTGGATGAAATGAACAATTTTCTAGACAGATACAAGTTACCAAAGTTAAATCAGGATCAGATAAATCATCTAAACAGTCTCATAACCCCTAAAGAAATAGAAGCAGTCATTAATAGTCTCCCAACCAAAACCATCCCAAGACCAGATGAGTTTAGTGCAGAATTCTATAAAACTTTCAAAGAAGACCTAATACCAATTCTCTTCAAACTATTCCACAAAATAGAAACAGAAGGAGCACTACCCAATTTATTCTATAAAGCCATAGTTATGCTCACAAAAACCCAACAAAGAAAGAGAACTTCAGACTAATTTCCCTAATGAATAGCAAAAATATTCAATAAATTCTTGCAAACAGAATCCAAGAACACATCAAAATGATCATCCACCATGATCAAGTAAGCTTCATCCCAGGGGTGCAGAGATGGTTCAATATACAAAAATCCATCAATGTAATCCACTACATAAACAAACTCAAAGAAAAAAACCCACATGATCATTTAATTAGATGCTGAAAAAGCATTTGACAAAATTCAATATTCCTTCATGTTAAAAGTCTTGGATACATAAGGAATTCAAGGCCCATACCTAAACATAATAAAAGCAATATATCACAAACCAATAGCCAACATCAAACTGAAACAATCCCACTAAAAT
Source organism: Mus minutoides (assembly GCA_902729485.2). Taxonomy (NCBI): domain Eukaryota; kingdom Metazoa; phylum Chordata; class Mammalia; order Rodentia; family Muridae; genus Mus; species Mus minutoides. The sequence goes on along the minus strand of LR749674.1, from coordinate 2,043,685 downwards.
CCGGGACTAGCCAAGGCTGAGATCTCTCTCCCTATCTATTCAATATAGTATTTGATGTTCTAGCTAGACAACAAAAGGAGGTCAATGGAATACAAATTGGAAAGGAAGAAGACAAAATATCATTATTTGCAGATGATATGATAATATACTTAAGTGACCCCATGCCCCAGTGTAGGGGAATGCCAGAGTGGGAAGATGGGAGTGGGTGAGTGGGTGGGGGAGCACCCCCATAGAGGCAGGAGAGGGGAGATGAGATGGGGTTTCTGAAGAGGAGACCTGGAAAGGGAAAACATTTAAAATGTAAATAAAGAAAATATCCAATAAATTTTTTTAATTTAAAAAAAATTGAAAGAAACAGAGAGAGGAGTGAGTATTCACTATCTTTAAGGCAGACAACCTAACCCTTATGGATGACGTTATTATAATAACATTATAAATTATAAAAAATAAATAAATTGGGAAATGAATTAAGATGCCTTCTGTTATGTCTATGTCTCCCAAATACTCTAAGATGATGGCATGTGTTAAGGAGCCCTTGAGAGGGGGGCTGGGTGATAAGTTGAGCCTTTGTGCATAGGAACAGGGCCTTGACAAGAGAGATATAGGAGAGACACTCCTTCCTCCACATGAGAAGACATTACCTATAAGCCAGGCAGAGGGCCTTCACAAACATTGAATCTGTGAGTGCCTTGATCTTGAACTTGCTTCTCCAAATCCATTAGAAAGAAGTTCACCTTGGCCATAATGCAGCTAGTCTCCGATGCTCTCTTGTAGGGGTCCAGGCCAAGAAAGCTTCTGCCACCACTGGTATTCTGTACTGACTCATAGGTTCTAGCCACTGAGATAAAGCATGAAGCAGAAGGTAGAGAACAAAATGTTGAAAGAAAAAAATTGCCTAATGAGATTACTTCAGTAAGCTTGAATAATATTTTTTAAATAACATAAGACATTAATGAAACCTCACCTTTGTCAAATCTTTAAATAATTTATAAAGGTAGAAGTCCAGTGTTTTTGTTTAAAATTATACAGTTAAGAGTATATGAACTGCATTCAGACTTTGTGGTACATCGTTGTGGTACACCAGCTGGAAAGGAAAAAGTCCTTTGTAGGTGATGCTGGGATCACACCACTGCTTATGGACAAATATAATGTCAACAAATAGATTTAGCACTTTAATAGACATTACTATTTTCTTTTATTAAGGTAGTACATTAAATATTGAACAAAACATGAGTTTCACTATATCCGTACACATGCATAAAAGACACTAGAGCATAATTATCCCCTATTGTAGATAGCATTATATTTTTCTATCTTTGAATGGTGTCACCTAGATGTCCTTTAAAGGGTTACAAAAATACCAAACACTTTAAGCCAAAACTTAGAAGATGTGATAACATGCTATCTTTGTACATTTGAGCATTTCCCTGCATTTGTAGTGCCTATGTTGCATTCTTAAAAATAAAAATAAGCAACAGATCATTCTAATACAAGGGCATGCATGCACATGAGCACACACACATACCTACACACACACATATAGGGGTACACATGTTTATTTTCATGGAAATGATTATGCTTGAAAGCATAACTGGATTTTCTCCCACACTACATATGGCAAATAATCAAACCCTTTTGTGAAATAACACACACCATTCTTTTATCTCTACCCAACTTATCACACTGTGGGTGTGCACAGAAGATTTGAAGCAAACTATCTCAGGATTTATACTTTGAGGAAGCTGGAGCATGTTCTCTCCAAAAATATCCTTCTCCATTATATTGATGATAGAATAATAAAACATAAAAACCAATTATATGCCCAACTAAAAGAGACAGTTAAACAAATTGAAAAACATGAGATAAAATATTGTATAACTATTAGAAATCATGCTGAGAAAAGTAACAGTAGGACAAAAGCCAACAGAGAGCATCCATGTCTGTGGCAGGCTAAGCAGCCCAGGTAGAACAACTGAAAGAGTATTTCAGGCAATCGTGGTTAAAAGTTTTCCAAATGTGTTGAGTACTCTCTAAGTATATAAACTCAAAAAGCTGGTGAACCACATTCAAAAGGAGTATAAGCCAACAAACAAATGGAGACCAAGAAACAAGAGACCAAGGAACTCAATGCCAGTGGTGAAGAGAGCACCTTTTGAGCCAGAGGGAATGACATATTATATACAGAGAAACCAGTACATTGGCACTCTCAATTTTCAATGCAGGAGTGAGAGAAGGCGTGAAGCAACATGTACGGGAGCAGAAACAGAAAATGAAGCTGTCGACCTTGATTTCCAGACTCAAGAAAAATAGTCACAAAAGCAAAGGCACAATAAATATTTTCAGACCGGAAAAAAAAAACCAAAACCTGAAAGGATTCATCCTCACCAGAAGACCTATGGTGTAAGAAATACAGAGGGGGTCTCTTCAGAGAGGAAGAGATGGTGACAGAAGCATGGACCCCAAAAATGGGAGCAAAGAAATTTGGGGATGGCAAGTTCCCAGGTAAATATGTAAGCTCTTCTTACTATTTAAATCTCTTTAAAAGTAAACTATTTCCACAAACAGTGTATTATGAAACTTAACAAATGTATGCCAAAATACATTTATTAAATATTAAATATTTAAATTAGATATTCACAGAAAGGGCCCTGGAGCAGCAAGAAGTGTGACCTTTTACGTATACTCTGGCAGGGTCTGGAATTTGTAGTATTTAGGGCTTCTTAGGAGGCAGGAGTTGGGGCTGTTTTTTCTATCCTTCCAACCCTATGGGGAAAGCCTATTGGTATTGTTTAGTTAAATATCATGTGGCCAAACTGCCTTCTAAATATTTATGTTTATACCCCTAGATTATAGCTACTCTCAACCTGGGTCAGAAAAGTTTCTTTATGTAGCGATCAGAAGTTAATACAGAGACTCACAATCAGTCAATCAAAGTACCAGGAATAAATGACTGTGATCTCTCAGTTCTACATTGGACAACTACAACAAAGCCATCCCCTACACAGGCTCAAGAAACATCACAGATAAGGAAACAGAAAGAATGTAAGAGCCAGAGGATGGGGAGGAGTGTTATGAAGCTATGTCTTCTAGATACAACATGTCATTGCTCTCGTGAACTCACAACAGCTGGGGTCACATGTATAAGACACACATAAGACCAAGCCACTCAGCATTCCAATGTGGAGAGAGTGGGGGTGAGGGGCTGACAAGACTCATCCCTTCGTTTGGGAGCTATTGGCAGTTAATGGCTATGCTATGCATAAACACACACACACACACACACACACACACACACACAGAGAGAGAGAGAGAGACAGAGAGAGAAAGAGAGAGAAAGAGAGAGAGAGAGAAAGAGAGAGAGAGACAGAGAGAATGAAACCACTTTGAAAACCAATTGATTGACTTCTTAAAATACCCAAAGTATAGGATCCATCCACTCCACTCGTAGATATTTCTGACAATGGGAAGCACTTTTGTTTCCATGCAAAAAATGTCCACACACAAAGATGTGTGTGTAGATGTCATGTGAACATCAGCTGGTTCAAACTGGAACCAGTGTAGTCACCCCTCAGTTGTTCAGTGGGTGTACTGATACCATGAAGTACTCATCAATAAAAAGACATGAACTACCAATAACTCAGCAGCGTGAAGGAATCTTCAAGTCACGAGAAGCTTTGAGAGTGATGGATACCTTTGTCAACACAATGTTGGTGACGCCTTCACGGGTGTGCACACATGTCAACGCTTATCAGCTTGTACATCTTGCATATGTGGGTTTATCATAAATCAGTTACACCTCAACAAAGCTGTTAAACTGATGCCTTCAAAAATACTAAATGTTTCGAAAATAGTGCTTGGGAAACTATTCAATACTGTTGTGAGCTGCTCATAATAGACTGTTACGGGATAAGAATGGGAATCTAAATTGTATACAAAAGTTGGTTGTTTTTATCTAGGAAAAATAAAACAGCTTTTCCTGACCTATAATAGATCATGAGGTTGGGGATCAGGAGAGAGGGTCTGCTTCGTAGTCCAGGCTGGCCTCAAACACAGAGAATCTGCCTGCCTCTGTCTTCCAAGAGCCCCTGGGATTAAAGGCCTGTGTCACCATGCTCATTTTTTCCCCAAAGGACTGAAGTTCCCAATTGTGAATGGCACTTGTGCCTAAGAGGAGAGGCTGGAGGGTGTAATGTCTTCCAGATTTGGTGATATATGGCTGATATTGAGGTACAGGTAGGCCAACAGGGATGCTCTCAGAAGGGAGAGGACAGGCCTTTGTGTCTTTACCCAAAAGTTCCAGGAGCTGTGCAGAGGGGTGAAGCCCCTCCCCTCTGAAGCCGTAGTTGGAAATATCAACCAACACACTAGACCTCATCTCAATCCTGCCTCAACATGCCCATCCAGGACCAGCTCCCGCCTCCTCCTGGCTCTGATCTCCCTGTGCCAACTCTGATGAGGCAAACACAATTGACTTGTCAACTGCCAGGTGGGAATGTCAGGCTATCACCAGGCTTCAGCTCAAATTTACCTTCTCATTTAGCATGGTGAAAGATTGATGCCCTGAGGAAAATAGAGTTTTGCCCTTCAAAACACAATCAACTCAAGGCATGATCTCCAACCTCCACAAACATCTCTGCTGAGTTTTCCTAGCCCTAGGAAGGGCTCATTCGGTTGTTAAGAAACAATAGAGCACAGAAACACACACACACACACACACACACACACAAATGTTCCCACCAGCTCAGAGCACAGCAGCCCCAGTATCTGCTTTCCTATTAAATGACATCAAAACGCAGAGACTTTCAACCAAATCACGGACAGCAGAAGAACCTGCGCAAGATGAACTTCACTGAGAACCACAAGAGCTAGGAGCTCCATGATGCTAATGCTGGGGTCCCTGCAACTTTCCAGGCACAAATCCAAGACACACAAAAACAGACAGGGAAATGTGGCCACGATCGGTGGAGATGGGGATCCAGGATTTGAACCCTCAGAGCCATCTTGCCCTTGGACCATCGCAAAGACACATGGTTACCAGAGACCATGGAGCACAAAGGCCAGTGCTATACATTGAAATACATCCAGGAATGAGCCCCCTCCTATAGCCACCCAGCCAGAGATTGTACACTATCAGCCATAAATCTCAGGGGACAAGATGACAGAGGGCAGAGTCAAAGCTACCACCCAGTATTGCATCCCTCCATCAACCCCTTCTCCCTGTCAAGTGCGCTCCTCTCCCCTACCAGTTCCTCCTTTGATCTACAACATGCTTACAGATGTGCTTGACCCTAAGACACTGTAATATAACTTAAATTGACAAATTGTCTTGTGCTCTCTAAGCTTCTTAAAGTGGACTTTGAGAACAAAGAGGACTCTCCTGTCCCAGACTCCAGAGTGTTTATTTCAAAGATCTAAGATCTCTTGTGTGTGTAATGGGAGTCAGGGGTGGGGCAGGGGATGGACTGGGCTGGTACCTGACTCTGTAACAGCGAAACCACAGAACAGCCCAAGAGTGAAGCCAGAGTGCCCTTGGGAACAACTGGAAGGTGAACTGTTTCCAGTTGAAGTTACTGTTGTTTGCCCCAGGATAAACAAAGAAATCAGCTGTGTGGGAGAGTGAAAGGTGGGAGGGAGGGAGGGAGGTGGGAGGGAAGGATGTGAGAGGGAGGGAGAGGAAGGGAGGTAGAAGGTGGAAGGAAGGGAGGGAGAAGGGAAAGAGAGAGGTGTGTGAGTGAGAGGAGAGAGAGAGGGAAGGAGGGTATGGGAAGGAGAGGGGGAGGGAGGGAGAGAGAAGGAGGAGGAGGTGTGTGAGTAGGAGGGAGAGGGAGGAACTTGGGAGGGAGAGAGGGGCAGTGCTGCGCTCTGCCTGGAGTTCTATGCTGGAACCTCCACCTCCATACCTCCATTAGAGTTTCCCGTTATTTCTGCCAGATAACTGTGCATCCCTTTCTGCTCTTACTTGTTCTTTTGCTTGGAAGCCTCCCCTGAGGAGACACTCTGCTCTGTCTGGGACTTCCAGTCTGGAACTTAGCAGGCTGCCTCATCAGCCCCACCCCCATCCCCACCCTATCACTTTCTGATGGATATTTGCAAGCCCCCAATTTGATGGTGTTACCTTTCGGTTGACATAATAGACCCATTCAAAACAGAAAGCAAATTATCACAGATCATTCTCTGTACTCTACAGAACAAATACCAAAAAGAAAATAACATTCAGATTGGCTTTCCCTTGCTTGTGGAGACAGAGATCCATCCAGGCTTAGGCCACACTGGCTGAATAACAGGTGGGTTCCAGGTTCCCAATGCTTTGCAATCCCAAACAGTAAAACAGTAACAACTTTGTACACTTATGCTTCTGAAAGCCTGGCATCGGAGTAAATGACAAAATGACATAGCCAACCCCAAAGGAGAGCGGAAATGTCACTTTTCTAACTGTTGCTGAATTGCCTTCAAGACAGTTACAGCAATTTGCATTCCCACCAGCAGTGTGGGAGGAAGGCAACCAGGGAGGCACTGTGTGAACCTGTCTGTCCACCAGCTGAGTCAGAAATACCATTTCGGTGTAGATTTAGTTTGCATTTATTTCACGATATTAAAGCACACTCATGAGCATGCATGTGTAACAATGTCTAAGGACCCACACCCCCAGTCCGTGCTGAGCCGCAGTAGACACAGGAAGCATCGCTGTCTCATCCCTCAGCCTTTTGGAAGTATGCCTTCAGTTTGTCTTAACAGGTTGTAGAAGCTAGCATCCATGTTTTATCGTGTTAATAAAATGTATATCAATTACTATTATACCAGGGCTAGTTGCTGAAACTTTAATGGATTTTTTATGTTCTCCTGTCAGGACTATGAGCCTGGGCTCTTTACTGACTGGGTTGTATTCTGCTTCCCCCCCCCCCCCCCCCGCAGGCTCATCTCTTGAGAACCCTCTGCCCTCAACCCTTCCAAACCCCTACCATCTCCAGAAGGCAAGCTCACATCCTATGGGCGCGCTTCAGTGCCTCTCTTAAGGGAGGGCCTTAGCTACCAACAAAGTGGCATTTTTGTCACATGGTCCTTTCCCAGCAGTAACTCAGGCCCATTCCAGACAGTCTTCCTTAGCTTCCTCAGTGTGATAAACACCATGACCAAAAGCAGCTTAGGAAAGGAGGGGCTTATTTGGTTTACACCTCCTCATCACAGACCATCATGGAGAAAAGTCAGGGCAGAAACCTCAAGCAGGAACCCGGAAGTAGAAACTGAAGCAGAGGCCACAAAAGAGCTGCTTCCTGGCTTGCTTCCCCTGCCTTGCGCAGCCTCTTCTCTTGTACAACCCAGAACCACCTGCCCAGAGGTGTCACTACCCAAAGTGAGCTGGTCCCACCCACACTAATCATTAATCAAGAACACCTTCACAGGTCCACAGGCCAATCTTACGAAGGGGGTCTTCTCAATTCAGAGTTCTCATACCAAAATGATTTGAGTTTGTGTCAAATTGCTAAAAACAACCAGCACACAGAGTCAGCCCTGTGCCCTTTCATTCCCCTGAGATTCTGAATAGATGCCAGCTCCTGGGCTGGTGCTAAGGGACTCCCTGTGCTGTGTGTGCTGAAGGCTCCAGTTTCACGCAGTCATTGGTCACTCTTATTTTTGTTTCTCTTTTCTGAGGAGTTGCACAAGTTCCATATGTATGCAGTCAGCATTATCTCACTACTCAGAATTACCCAGTAACATTCTTCCCAAAAGTCCAACCTGTGACTAGAAAAGGAAACATGTTTTAGCCAGTTCATGCATGTGAACCAGGGCTATCGGACTCTGATCGACTTGGCAGGTACCTTGAGTATGTCCTGACCACCCCTCTATCCAGTTATCCCCTGGGGGAGACTATTTCCCCAGCCATACAGTGCTCTCAGCCCTGTGATGCTGCCATCCCCATCCAGCCTGACTGACACCACTGTGTCTTCAAGGTCCCTTTCAGTGACCACACTAAGAGCTGTTTCCTGCACATAATTAGCTCTCCTGTCCCCTCTGACCCCTGCCCTTGCCTACAGCTATGTCTCCGAGGCTTGTTCCATTTATTCCCTGAACATAGCTGTTCATCTTGTACTGTGCCCAAACATGAGCTTAAGATATTATGGCTAAAATCTGGCAATGAGAAGCCATGTTTTTATGGTACAGCCAGGGCTCCATGGGATTTCATGCTTTCTGGGGGGTCACAAGAGAGCTCTCAAAAGAACAGCCAGATTCTCCAGCTGAAGTAAACACATGTGTGCACCAAAAAGCTCACACCAGATACATGTACCTGGGTTCAGACATGACACTCAGTCCCGTATCAGCATTGGTGCCAAGGTCAAACATGTGGATTGTCACAATGGAGTTAAAGTAGGCAAGAGATCGGGCTGACTGCCCCTTCCCAGGCTGATATCCCGGTGGAGGATAAAGGTCAATTTGACCTTCCATAAAAGGAAGAAGAAGGGTAGGGATATGGTATAGCAAAAAAAGTACTTCCTGAGCAAGCATGAGGGCCCAAGTTCAGCCCCCAGCAACCATGAGAAAGCTGACCACACAGTGCATGTCTGTAAGGGAGTGCTGGGAGGTACAGAGGCAGACCCCAGAAGCCCTCGCCAGCCATTCAACTGAGCTGGTAAGCTCCAAGTTCTGTAAGAGACCCTATCTCTAAATCAGAAGGTGAAGAGGACCAGGGGAAGACACCAGACATCGACCTCCAGCCTTTATGTGTGAACACACACAGAGGGAAGGCTTGTTGTGTAGACAAGCTGGCATCTGTGACAAGCTCTTCCCTGAAAGACAAAGGGCAGTTGCAGGCCTCCATCTTCAGAAGCAGAGGCAGGTGGGATTCGGAGGGCTGCAGTCAGAGAGGTGGGTTTAGACCTTGAACCCTGGGACTACTTGAGTAATTTAGCAGAATCAGAGTCAGCTTACCAAGTCCAGAAAGGTTCAAAGAGAAACCCGTGTCTGCCAACTCTGGGCAATAAACTGGACTGCATTTCCACATTATAGCAGGTTTCCGTGGCAGAAACTGAGTCTCTCTCTCTCTCTCTCTCTCTCTCTCTCTCTCTCTCTCTCTCTCTCTCCTATGATAGCCATTGGTACTGCAAATGCTTTACGTCACTCTACAGTGTGCACTTGACCCTCTTAGTGGTCTCCTTTGAAGAACTTACCTGTGGCAGAGTGTAGTCTCTAAATCTTGTCTGGAATGGATAAGACTTGAGTGCTGTTGATTTTGGATGTCAGGGTGAGCTCCAACTGTTGGGCTGCCATTTGGTTTGTTTCTGTGACTAGACAATGCCAAAATCGTTTCTCTTTTATGCATAGAATCTTTTCTCACTCTGTGGCTAAGCACTGAGGTGACTTCTTGACAGCTGGAGAGAATCTGCTGCTAAGGACATCAGCACGTGCCTTGGAGAACATATTTCCTGTGTATGAAGTTTACATAAGTTTAGAGTACTTAATTCTGATAAAAACATTTGGATTATCTTCTCTTCCCTGGGGGTAGTTTTTAAGCTTGTGTTTTTGGGTTTCTAAATATTTCCATTTAAATATTCTAATTGATTTCCATCAAATTATTCCAAGCCCTTGTCCCCTGTGAACTTGGTGGTAGATCTGTGCTCAAGGACCCATCTTCCTGGCTGCAACCCTGATATTTTCTTGATAACACTGACAGTCTCAATTTTCAAAGATTCTTTTCAGAGTCAACTTTGCTTGTATATTTGTTTTCTATTTTATTAATTGGTCTTTTTAACATAATCACTCCTAGATTTCTAACCTTTGGGCTTTGATTTGGTTCATTTGGGGAATCAGAGCTTTTCCCTTACCAGGTGGTGAAGCTGCCACCCCCTGAGACCCATTCAGTCCATTAATTACCCTCCAGTTTGTATTGCACTGAGTTTCTATAATTTAATATCTTCTATATCTATTAAAATTCAAGTTATTTTCATAAATGCACATTTACACATCTTTTTCCCTTCCCTTTAATATCCCTGAAAGTTATCAATGTTCTGCCTGTAAGGTAATTAATAACATATTTCTTTGACTATTGATTCTATTGATATTTTAAAGGTCAGGATCTTTCAATGTTTCACAGGATGACCTTGAACTTGGACAACTCCTCCGTCACCCTCCAGAGTGCTGGGTCAGCTTGGGCATGCAACACCATACTTGGTTTGTTTTTATTTTTGAGAGATGCCACAAAGGTCATTAAATACTCATGTTTGTTTGAGTGCCCTTGTTTTACTGAAAACTCAGCCGTCTCCCTTGCTCCTCTGAAGGTAAGAGCTATAATTCTGGTTGTTGTTTGATTCACCTCCAACTTTATTAGACGCCACTGAAAACTCATTAATATGGATCTTTGGCCTGCAAGGGATTTTATTGATGTCTTGCCATGATCTCCATGTTGGGATAACTACAGACACTGATGTCCTGGATCCTTGTGATGAGTGACTTGGGTACTATTGAATATCACTGTAGCCTCACTCTCCGGGGAGCGATGGGAAGCATAGGGAAGAGGTGAAAACATGGCACAAGAAAAGGAGCTGGCAGAAATGATGCTCAAGGAGAGTGGTCCTCAACATATGGCTCACAACCCATGGGATGTATGCATCAGACATCCTACAAATCAGATATTTACGTTACGATTCATAACAGTAGCAAAATTACAGTTATGAAGTAGCAAAGAACTACTTTTATGGTTGGGGTTCTACAACATGAGGAACTGTAAAACAGGTCGCAGCTTTAGGAAGGCTGAGAACCACTGCTCTAGAATCTACGATAAGTAGCATCTTGACAATGAGCCAGCATTTGCAAAGTGACCACAGGCTCTTGGAAAACCACAGACCTGAGAGAGATGGAGGCAGACGGAGACAGTGGCATGTGGTTAAGAGACCGACTCAGATGCTGGTTAGAGGGAAGGAACCGGAGTACAAGGAGAGAAGGTGATTTACGAGTGACAGCAACATGCACTTAAATGGGACAGATCCTGTCCTGAATTCACAAAGCTTTGCACATCAGAAAGACTGCTTAATGGTCTGGTAGTTATTCTGTCTTGGGTCAAGACAACCATCTTTACCTGGGTTTAATTCCTGTAACCTTCTCCAAGGGGACATGCAAACCTCTTTAGTGACAACACTGCCTGCCCTTTGGGTGAGGTTAGACATACTGTTCTTTAACTTGCCACCTAAACAGGAAGACAGGAGCCAGGGAGGAGGGTGGAGAGGCAGCAGGAGGGATGGGAAGAAGCGTGGAAGCCTTGCAGTGTCCAGCCAGGCTGCTTGCACCCACCACCAAGAGGCCAACTCCGTCGTATGGCAGGTGGCTCTCTGTTCCTTTCTGCTGGCCTTGGCAATGGCAGCAGCATCTGCCTTACAGGGGTGGGACCAATTTCCAGGACACATTGTGTTGTCTCTTCCATCCTAAATAGAGACCTCACTGTCCAGGAGTTTTACCCAGTGAGAACCCATCCCAGAGTATTACTGCTGCCTTCCTATCCTCCAAACCATCGCGTAGGCAAGATGACTCTGATCCCAAGAGGGAAGAAGGACCCCAAATAGGGCTAGTGACATTAGCAAAGTCACCTCTGTCACCATCTGAACAATCCTCATTACAGATATGCCTGAAATAATCATATATTGAGATGAAGGCCCATGTTCTGCCGGCGCGAACAGCTAGATCAACATGAACATAAAAACACAGAGGACCAGCAGCCTTGGATGCTGTTGGTTGCTCCAGATAATGTTACTACAGAATGTTCCCAGTCCCAGGGACCCCCACCACCACCACCAAAGAATGTAGGGAACTGAGCAGGGAGACAGCTGCTGCAGTTTGGAACTGATTTCCCCCTAAAGCTTGATGTCGCTAGGAGCTGGGTCCCCGTATAATGCACTGAGACTGGATAGCACTGGTGAGATAAGACTAGTGGACCATGGAAAATATCATGAGATGCTATGGAAAAGGATAGGTTGAGTCTGTTACCAACCCATGGTTCTGCAGTGTTGCAAAGCAGCCAGGAGGTCTGGCCAGAAGAGCAGCCTATTCAGATCTGCTAGCACCACAATCATGAGCCCAATAAACAAATTTACTGTATAAATACCCATCTAGCATGTTTGATTATAAGTGCCCGGATCCAGGGATTTTGTGCTAAGTATCCAGCCTTGGAGATTTTCTTATAGCCATATGAGACAGAGTAGGCAACAAGCCTTGTCCTGACCTCTCTCTGCAGCAGAATCAGACTGCCATAACACACAAGGAGCCCACCTTCAAAATCCAGACTTTCCCCAAGGTTTGAAACTGCCTGCTATGGAGGAGAAATCATGGTACCAAACCAGGAGAAACATTCACAGAGGCATCCTGCCATGAGCTCTCCCATTCCACCTTTGTTCGATTTCTCTTATGCAGTCAATGGCTACATCTTTTCTCTGAGCCCTGGCCTGTGGAAACCCGAGTGATGCTTGGTTTTACACAAATACCCCAGTTATTCTACATGCGCACACAGCTCTGGGTTGGGGGCCCGATGCCGAAATCGCTTGCTAGTGCCTTCTCACTCTCGCTGCTCACTGTGGCAAAAGGCACTCCTCCAGCTGTTCTCTGCATCCCCCAGCTGTTCTCTGCATCCCCCAGCTCAGAGCTGGAAGGAGTATTGCTACTCGCATGAAGGTGTAAGTATTGACTGAAACCAAAATTGTACATGATCAGGGGTAAGAGGCTTGATTTAAGCCAAGGGGTGCATGCTTTCCATCCTGCAGAGCTGATAAACACTATCAGCCAGACACTCAAATACCTGTTTAGGAGAATAGCAACAAGGAAAAAAAAATCACCGTCACAAACAGACAGTAAGATGGACCACTTTCCCCCTCTTTATTCCTATTGTAACTACTTTTGGTAAGTCCTTAGACTATTGATGAAAAATTTTTCCCTAGTTTGGTCAAACAACAATGTCTACTCATTATTTTCCGGGCTGGAAGGCCAGATGGCATGATTCCAACAAATTTTGCATGAAAATAAAATACAGAGGGATCTCAAGTGGTTTTGGGTGTGGCCAGTTGACCCAGCTCCTGTGACCATGGGGTGTTTCCAGGGACACTCCAAAGAGGGTAGGAATCACAGCGAGGTGCCAGCTGCTGCAGTTAGGTAGTCCTGAGCTTGACATTCTGGGAGTTGATGCCAAGTCTAACAACTCACACACATGGGAAAAACGAAAACAAGAAGCCACTATGTCTGAGGTCAACAGATCCCAGCAACAACAACCCTACCTGTCCTTCACTTCCATGAGAAGAGCCCCTGCCTCTCTAAAGCCAGGCAAGTACAGTGCTGTGTGGTCCAGGAAGCAGGGCTGTGAGGGTCCCCCTTACATCTCATAAGCGGCAAATGAGCGAGTGAAGTCAGAAGCTCCAGAATGATGCAGTGGAGATTTCAAATATGGATGGTTCTATATACGAGTTATTCAATGTGTGAGTTTTCAATCCGTGGGTAGGGACTTCTGCTGCCTGGATAACACCAAGGACACCCATAGAACTACACATACAGAAAGTACCAAGGGAAGTCACAGGACAGCACCAGGCACCATCTTAAGCTACCTTGTCTCTCTTCTCCCAAACTCCTGCTCCCTTTCCCCAATTCTATCCTCAGGAAAGAAGCAGAACCTGGTAGAGACCTGAGGAAAGGACTTTAAATGGAATGGGCCACTTCTCTACCTATAGGGAAGATGGGCTTCCACCTGGCTCATAGCAACCAGCCAATGTACTTAAGCTATACCAGTTACTTCTAACAGACAAATATAGAAATGTGAAATACTAACTAATTAGTGGTGTCTGTAGCTTCTAAGAAGATTCTAATCAAGTCAAAGCTATCTGGTCAAGAGCATTAGATAATACACAAGTCTCCTGGCATCCATAAAACCCAGTTCACTCTCACAGCCAGGCTGGTACCTATAGAAGACTGTTCTCCTGGAGACCCCTAACTTCTAGCTGACCAAGGATCTTTCCAGGTCATGTCCCTGGCCAATTGCTAATCCTTCCTGGGTACCATTGCTTCTAGGGAGCAGGATCTGAGAAGGAGGAGAGATACATGTTTCTAGATGCTTGTGATCAACTAATGGACTATCTTGTATCTACCACCCAAACCTACTAAGCCTCAGGAGGCATTCAACCTAGAAGTGTAAGAGAATGGCCTGGAATGTCAGTTGGGAAAACTATAACCCCTCATGGACACTGCCCCATCCCTGTGAATGTTGCCCCAGGAAAGAAGGTAGCCTGATGAGATGAAAGGTGAAATGCTCTAGTGTGATGTATCCCCACTGCCTAAGGTTTAGAGATCTATGTCCTCTATGGGAGGAAGTTTCCACATGAGATGACACCTCCCAAATAACCCTCTAATGATGATGAAAAGCTTTGGGCATGCTCCACTTCTTTCTGCTCTATTTACAAAGGCTCCCAGCACCTACAATCTTCTTATTTACATACAAAATATTCCCCCCACAAACTTAAATTGATCCTTGTCAAGAGAAGTTTGGCTCTTTGAAAAGAAGCATGTAACAGTGCAACCTTAAACAGGAACTCCGAGCTAGAAACATTTTGAAATGTGTATTGGCCTTTTTGTGAGCACTCTTTTAACTTTTCTTTTCTTTTGAGAGTTTGAAGAGAAATCTCACCAGATGCAAATATCAGTCTACCTGAACCCAGTGGATTCATTCCCTCGGCATCCTTCCTCCAGCCTGGCCATCGCTCCAGTCGAGAATTAAATGAGGTCTGAGTGCTGCTGCCTGTCATCGTGGCAGGGAACTGATGGGAAGTCTAACGGCTCAGCCGTGGAAAAACAAGCTGCAAAACAGTGTGAGCTTCACAGCTGCTAAACTCTCCCCTGGGTAAAAGCAGGGAGCATTACACAGTTAAGTGCCGACCCCTCCTTTGCCCTATCTGGAAATTCCTCGGATGGAAGTCAAGAACCAGAACTCCAACAAGCATGCCACTCAGGGTTCACGGGGTATTTTTCTCCATTTGCCCTGCTCACTTTGGATTTCCTGCCTGACATAACACTCATTTCAAGGGGACAAACTAAACAACTGAGTTCCCTGAACTGCATATATTTTTGTAGCACCCTGCCTTGATGAGGCACTGGAAAATGTGTTTGTGCTAGAGGGCTGGCTTCATCTGTCAGGCAAAGACACTTAAAAACACACCAGAGCAAAGGCCGGAACAGAAAATGCAGCTTCCTAATCTGTGGAGGGAACAGAGGAGGCAGAGCTCTTGTTAGCCTGAACACTCTGCTAAGACCCGGGGTGGAGGTCAGGAGAGTTAGGGGACGCACGGAAGCAAAGAGCAAAGAGCGGAAGTTGAAAGCAAGAAGCCACATTTGAATCTGACAAAGTAGACTGTAAACCAAGATTAATGAGACAAAGCAGATTGCTTCATATTAATAAGGGAAACAATCATTGAGGAGATAGAATGATTGTTAATATACATGTATCCAACCTTGCTGCATTCAGCTTCATAAAACTGGATACTAAGGGACAAGTAGGTCTAGACAGGGCCAGATAGGATAATGGAGAATGACTTCAGTAACCCCCTCCCCCGACCAATGTTATCCATAGATAGCATCCAGACTAAAACAAATCAACACATACTTCAGAGTTGATCTGCAGCACAGATCAAATGGACTTAGCAGACATTAACAAAACACTCTGTCCAGAGACACAAAGTAAACATTCCTCTCTGCAAACCACTGAATTGTCTCTAAAAGAGAGAACATTTTAGGCCATAAAGCAAACACACACACACACACACACACACACACACACACACACACTCACCTTTTATTTTAGAGAGACTGATTGGGTCATGCTGTGTTTCTCAGGCTGGAGTACAGTGCCTGTCCACAGAGGCTATGTAGCACAAGACTTGACCTGCTCTGTTTCTAGCCTGAGCCAGTTCACCATTCCTTACGAAAGCTGGCAGTTCTCTGTTCCTGGAAGATGACTATGATGATGCAGAACTTGGTATGGACACTCAATCTACACAGTACACTGTAGACCAAAACTTGTGAACTCAGAGATCCTCATGCCTCAGCCTCCATAGTAACTGAGCCTATAGGCATGGTCCACTGAGTCCAGTCACACACACACACACACACACACACACACACACACACAAACACATGGAAGCATGGAAGCAACGTATGTTGTCTTATCAGATCATAATGAAGCAAAATCAGAATTCAGTCACAAGAGACACTGTAGAAACTAAACATTCACGCAGAGACTTAACCACGTGGTTTTGAACAACAGGGCTAGTAAGTAATCAGAAAGGGAATTTAAAAATATCTATAATCAAATGAAAACAGGACATACCAGAACCTTTTGGCTTGGTTGAAAGTAGTTCTGAGGGGGGCAATTAAGAGCTATGAATGCCTACATTACAAACTGAGAAATCTCAAATAAGTAACTGAAAGCCCTAGAAACTGAAGGGATTCCACATAAATAACTTCAAGTTCCTAGAAAAATAGCCAGCCAAACCATAACTCCACATGACCGACAAAACTGAAGTCAAGAGGGGCACGCAACTTAGGCAGGTTGATAGCAATGTAGAGACAGAAACAGATTCTCCCACCAAAGTAAAGTTAGGGGAAGAACAGGCTCACTGCTGACTTCTGCGAGGCCTTGGGGACCTAACACCAGTGTTACTACTCAAGCAGTTCTATAATATCAAAAGAGAAAAACCACTCCCACATCATTCTATGAAGCCACTGTGACCCTGATGTCGTGATTAGATGACACAACATCAACAACAACTTGTAATTACTCCGAGAATGTAGACACAAAATGAAAAGCAAAATACTGGGAAACTAAGATCAACACATTAAAACATGTACTATGATCAAGGACCCAAGGATGGTTCAGTGTGTGTAAATCAAAATGTCCAACAACATTCTTCAAAGAGCTGCAAAAAGCAATCCTTTCCCTCATAGGGAAGAACAAGAGACACACAACAGCCAGCACAAAGAGATGAATGAGGCTGGAGCCCTTGTAAAGAAGACTCAATGAGAAGTTGATTGTCTTCAACCAGGGAGTGGCACCAAACAGAGAGCCACCTCACTGCCATCTGCTCTCAGGCTTCTAGCCTCCAGAACTCTAAGAAGTAATTATGTGTTGCTCAAGACACCAGGCCTACAAGACAAAGCTACAGCAGTGGAGAGTGGACCAAGACTGCAAGCTTATATTCCTGTCTGGCTTGGTCATATCTACTTGGCAGTATCATCACCTGATCTATGGCAGGGATGTGGGGGGATGGGTTCTCCATAAGGAATGGTACTTCCTCAGAATTCTGTCTGCCACAGGAGTACAGACACAGGCAATCCCAAAACACCCTATCCCCTGAAGAGCAGGTCCTCTCAAACATTCCTGAGGGCTGTATCTATTCAACCATCCCCAGCTGTCATTTCCTAGCATCTTGCTGGGGGTGAGGTGGAGAGATCTGGCCTTTCCAGCGAGTCTTCTTTCCACAGAGAGGCAAGAAGGCCTGCAGAAACACTGGCCCCAGAATGCAGCAAATAACACACAGAAAGACAGGTTAGGTTTCAGTCCTGGATGCCCTCACAAGGCCAGATCCTACATAGGCACCCACTATCACACAAAAGAATCACTAAGGACAAGATTGGGAAGTAACCAAACATCTGAGACAAACTCATCCTTCAGAAGCAGGTGTGGGTAGAGGGAGGTACCACTTAGGCCTCCATCCTCTACTGACCCTGACCTGAGCCTGCTCAGAGAGGAGGCAGCCTGTATAATACCTCAAGTATGATTCCCAAGACAGAGACCAGGCTTAACATCTCAGAGATGCTATCTCCTGATACTGCCCTTCACAAAGTCAAGAGTTCTCTGGGATGACTCTGTCCAGGGTCTTGACTCCAGTCCTACTGACTGCACTGACAATTCCCACCCACCTAACAGAGACCAAAAGCACAGCCAGTATTCCCAAGTTATTCATACATCTTGATCCTTAGGGTTCTATGCATGAGGGCAGAGAGAATGACCAGTTTGACCATGAAGAGGGACTGACAGCTGTACGAAGCTTCTACACCACATTCACTTTTCTCCTGTGGACAAACAAGACAGTGAAGGGCTCAGGCAGCCAGTAATTGAATCTGCTCAAGCTAGTCCAGAAGATTCTAGGGACCCTGTCTCTTGACCAAAGCCATCTCCAGCTATGTGTGAGAATCTTAACAGTGATGGATGGCTGTGTCTGAACTGAAGAGCCCAGAGCAAGGCTGTCCATAATCAGATGGTCATGTTGTAGCAGTTGATTCCGTCTAGGTTCCTAGCTTCACCGCACAGTCTGATCCTGGCCTTCTTAAACAGAAACAAAGAGAGGTTTGTTTACAACGATGAGGTTGAGATATGTTCCCAGAAGTCCTAGCTGTTCTAAGTAATTTTCTCCTCCAGTAGAGCAGATCACAGTGAGTAGAAGGACCATCAGAAGAACAAAGCTCCATGGGTACCAGTGGTTCACCAGGGCTCCCATGTGTGCCTCTCCTTATTCTTATAGGCACACTCATAAGGGGTGTTAACCATGTTCCCATCTCAGACAGAAGAGGGTGAGACAGGTGAGAGTCAGGAAGCTGCTCCAGGCGGTTCGTGCCTGAGCACCCCCAGGCTCATCAACACACACCATGGTCTGTCCCCTGAAAAGCTGCAGTGTGCTTCCTCATGCCTTGGGGTCATGGCCTCTAAGAATTCACAGATATAACCGGATGACCAGATGGTGTCCAGGGTCTCAGACTTAAGCAGTACCCACACCCCCTAGAGTATGTTTGGTGACTAGAGTCATTTCACTATCCCCTCACCCTGCTCCTTCCAACCCATGGGACTTGTCCCTATTCCACTTCTCAGAGGCATTTGAAACACCCCCAAGAATGAACAGTCACACGAGAATCAGGATAGTTTCTACATCACTGTGTGTGCCTCGGGCACTGGACCAATGTGTGGTCTGTGTTCTGACCACCTGTCTCATTTTAACTCTTTCAAATCCAGGTCTGAGCATCATCATCTGTGTCACTGGGAGCCTAGGCCAAGTCTCAACAGAGCAGGAACTCCTAAAGGAAGGAAGCAGGACCTGGCCAGATTCCTGCTGTGTGAACCCTAGACTGTGGGGCTGGTGGAGAAAATGGCATAGCACTCGGGATGCTCTATCTTCTCTTAGTCCAGACAGAGCCCCCAGCCTGGCTGTGGTCCACAGCATATCCTGGTGAAGGACACATAGACAGTCAAGCCATGAGCCTAGAATGGCCATTGGAATCTTAATACCACTTACTCCCCACAGCTACCATACCTATCTGACCATATGTCATCTTTCCCAAGTGGGAGCAACCGATAGGAGGAGGATTTGGAGATTGCTGTGTCCAAAGCATTAACACTTCAGGTACCTGGTGGATGATAAAAATGATAAAGTTTGGAGCCTCTACCTCCATTCTCCATCTGTCTCCTTTGCTACCTCAGACTCAAGTCAGATTCCTGCTAAGTTCTACACTCAGCAGCTGTGTCACACATTTAATGAGTAGTCCTCCCGTGGTCCTCCCAGTTCAAGACTGAAGACACCAGCACAAGAGTAATTAGGATAGCTCTGAGATATCCAGGGACATGACAGTCAACGTATGGTCAACTGCCATCTGCTATTGCATCCTGCTCCAGGCCCCGGAGCTGTGACTACACATCTCCAGTCATTAGCCTGACCATGAAGGAACGAACTCCACATTCCTTTCTCATTCATCATTCCTCTGAGTCAGACCCTCTGGCAGCCAACCTGGATTCTGGGTATAATATATCTGAAAGCTGGAGTTTGGCATAGCTGGGTATAATATATCTTGGGAGAAGGGTTAAAAATAACCCTGGAGGACAGGGACTTTCTTTCACCTACCATTCTGAGAGAAGACTTAGACAGATCAGCTTCAAGCCTGGTTGATAATGCTGTTTTGCCAGCTAGCCACTCACCTCCTTATAGTAATCGACTCTCTCAGTTATACAGTACCCCATGCCATATAATATCCTCAGCTATTTAATTCCTCATCTATACCACCACTAAGTCATGCCACCATCACCCCCAGTTGTGTATCCTCTTTGCATGTAAACCCCCAGCTATGCAGCCTATCAGCTCTAAAATTCCCCCGCTGTGCAACCTCTCAGCTATGCCACACCCCAGCTTTGCAGTCCTCTAAGCTATGCAACCCATCACCTATGCTACCCTCCAGCTAAACCCGTTTCCCAAGCTATGCAACCACCATGCTATGAAATTCCCAGGTACGCAACCCCTCTGCTTTGCAATACCCAACTATGTAAACCCTCATCAGTGCGAGTCCCAGCTCTATAACACCCCAAGAAAACCTCCAATCTATGCAAAGCCTGGGTGAGCAAATCCTTGGCCCTGCCTGCCTTCCCTTCTCTGTAGCACCTCAAGGTTCTCATTATCGCCCTGAAGACAGATCTTGGGTCACTAGACTCCTCCATTCTTTCAGAGCAGCCGTCTGAGCAAAGCTGTTCTACTGCCTTCACCACTGCTCTTTCCTCCCATGATCCTTTGGAATGGTGAATGAACTCCATCCACTGGGACACCAGCATCTGGGCCTTTTGTACTAAAACTCCAACATCATCTGGATGTTCTGCATGCTTCTATTCAAGAAATCCAAATCTAGAATGTCACCCCAGCACCTTCCCCTACTATGTCCCTTTTGGCTGGATCACAGCTTTCAAGATGTAGTCTCTTCTCTAATCCTAGACACACACACACATACACACACACACACACACACACACACACACACACACACAGAGAGAGAGAGAGAGAGAGAGAGAGAGAGCACATATTCTCAGGACCCCAGGGTCACTCTGAATGAATATCCAGTAAGGTGAAGAAAGCTCTGGGTCTGCCAGCAGAAGTAGCTGACCAGCTTTGGGTCCTAAGCTACAATTCTGTATTTCTGACCCAAAAAGACCAGCCACCATATGCAACTTTTCTGTCCTCATCTGTCACACCTCTGTGCAACACACCGTGAAATCTGCAGGTGACATCAAAATGTTCTGCAAAATGGAAAAGAAAATAACTTTCTAGTCTGAGCGAGCCACCACCGCAAACAAACGGTGACGATTTAATATGTTTATTGAAAGCTAAATTTTCTGCACTTTTGGCATGCTGCTTTGCCGGTGGGATCTTTCACTCGGCTCAAACAGCCAGCCAGCTGTCCCCTCCGGGCACAAAATGCTAATAGTCTGGCAGTGATGGCTTGAGGAACTGTGGGGGTGGTGCAATTTACTTCCACAAAGTACCATCAATAATACACAAAAAAGTATTGTACAGCACAGCGTGGTTGCTGTAATTCCTGGTCCTGAATCTCAGGACACTCCGGGGAGACCTATGAGGGTGGATGCTGGCTTACATGAAGGTATAAATTCATGTAGACATGACATGGAGGTGTAAACTCATGTAGACAGGACACAGGTGGAAAGTTGGATGAGGCTTAAATAGAAATCCTTCTATTGTATCCCAGGTCCTGAGAAAATGTGACTCAAAAGGCCCCTTCTTAACTAAGTAGGCTAAGGATCCTGTTTTAATAACAAACTGGCTATGTAACTGGACAGCATTCAGCATTAACCACAGACTTGACTGAAAGTAATCAACCACCTGGGGAGGTTCTCAGGCCTGTCCTTTCACAAGGCAGCACTACCTGGGTCTGTATACCCAGCTGATTGACTCGGGATCTTAAGCCTCCTCAAGGCTTCATTATACAAATAAACAAAACAAAACAAAACAAACACTGTGCGGTGTTCAATAATTCCAGGCAGGCTGAGGCTCTGCTCTATGTGGTCAATTCTTTGCTAGCTTTGTAGGAAAGACAGAACAAGACTGCACAGGTGGCAAAGCTACACCCTGCCAACTCAGGTGGGAATTAGTGTCCATCCCAACTGACAGGTGAACAGTCAGGGGTCCCTGGATCACAACCAGTAACTGCTTCTTGCTTCTCAACCCACCCAACCTGTCTTGGAAATTGTGATGTGGAGTGAAGGGAGAAACAGAGCGGGTGGTTAGCAATTGTTACACACTTCACTGTGAGCCCTTCGGGTTCAGAATGCCAATCCGCACATGTGCGGGGAACAGCCCTACCTGCGCTGTGAGCAGCCAACTAAGACAAGGTGGAATGTTGCTCTTTCTTTCTGACTTTTCCTCCCAAGAGTCTGGTCAGAGTCTGGGCAGTGTGGCTGTCACCAGCAGGACCAGGCCCGGTCTCCCTTGGGGTTGCTCTTCTGAGCCTGGTGGAATGGCCCTGAGCAGTGAACCCATCTTATTCCTGCGACATTTTGGGTCTCTAGGTCTGTGGGTGGCCAGTTGAGTGTTGCCAGTACGGGACTCACATGCCCATACACCCACCCTATTCAAATACCCTATCTTTGCCCTGACTCTCCCCAAAGTGTCCAAATCCCCTTGTTGCTGGGAGCAATGAGAATTCAGGTTCCTTCCAGGCAGCTAAGGAATGGGACTCTGAATTGGGAGGGATTAGAAGGCTCAGCCCTTAGAGCCACATCTCTGGAAGGCAGTTCTGGGGTGTCTTCCCTGGGCAAAGACACTTTGCAGTTTGGCCAATGAGAAGGTATCTCTCAAACACCAGCTGCAATACTAAGAGAATATTGGCCTGGTCAGTCTGAGTCAGGGCCACTTGTTTTGTCTCTCCTGGGACATCTGGGTCTTTTCTCACTGTCCTTCATGGGAGAAGGAGTAGGTTTTCAGTGATGTCCCTATCAGAACACAGGAAGCAAGTCTGGGAAGCAGGAAAGCACATGTACTAAGCCTTTGTATCCTAGGTACTCAGGCCTACCCTTTCATAACAAGGCTATGTGCCAGGCCAATGCACCCCACTGGTTCATGCTAGACCCTGAGCCCTAGCCAAGTTCTTAGCACACAGCAATGTGTGAGAAATACTAACGGTACGACACTATGCTCTAGGCCATTACAAGGTCAGGGTTGAGGCTGTTTTCCTTACTCTCTTTTCAGGAGGCACAGAACAGAGAGGAATACAATGGACAGACAAGAATGGCTTCCTTTACCCCAGCCACAGGGCTTTAGTGAATGTACAGTCAGTGCTCCCAGAAGAGTACCACCCAGTCACCATTAGCTGTTCTATCTACGGATTGCTAGCAGCAGCAGCAGCCTAGGCTTGTACTTTGCTAAACACCAGAGAACAATTATTTTTCTATGTGCACACACACAAAATACACATATATACAATGTCTACCAGGATGTACATATGAATACTTCTGTAGATATCATATTCACTACATGCACACATACACAAATGTGATGCCTATGTAAATTTATATCTGTGCACACAAATATGCACAAACATATGATGGGCTATACATATCAAAGTATACATGCATACATACACACATACAAGACTCAGGCTTCTCTGGGTCTGCATTTATACTAGTTCCTGTGCTACAAAAATGTGGTGCCCATAAGACAGTGGAAACCCCGAGGCTATAGTGGCCTTCTATCTTCCTGCAAAGCCCCAAAGCCAGGCCTTATATTTCTCCTCCCCAGAAAGGAAAGCATCCAAAGATTTTTATTCAAACTAGCAAATACCTGTTTGTTATCCCTAGGCCATATCTTTTATTTCTCCATCTATATGGTAATATTTCTCAACTTTGCTTCTTATAGAAATGTTCAAACGTGCATGAAAATAGCGAAGCCATCTGCCCGGTCCTGTGCATCCATCACAAAGGACCCAGCCCTGCCCATGTCTGCACTCCAGCTTTCTTCCCTGTTAGCAGTAAGGCAGGTGAGTGTCAAAGTGCAGAAGCTCATACACTCTGTCCAGCTGGCTAACCCAGACCCCAGTTAGGTCCAGCACCAGCCAGGGAACAAAGGAAGCTACTGGTGAGGCTAAGTTCTGCAAAGGCAGACTACAGTGTCCACCAGCAGTGTCATCTTGAAACTTAAATCTTAAACTGCACAAGTTGTCTAACAGTACATGGTGCTCCATAGCCATGTTACTTACAGTAACTATAAATTAGCAATTGTCATTAGCCACAGGATTTGACACTAAAGCTCTGAGGGTAAAAGCTCTCACTCTAGGTAGCACCACTGCCTCCTCCTCAGGTCCCTGTGAACTGGATTAGACTCATCCTGAAATCTCTAACCCATCTTGGGTTCAGCAAAGACCTAAGAACAGGGACTCTTGCATTCAGATTCCAAGACTGGACACAGAGAGACCTTCCCAAGGCATCACTGGGTTTGTTTACCAAACTGGGGCCTGAGGGCACCTTCCATTAACCCTGTCCTTTATAACTCTGAAGAGTCAATCTGGAGCAAGCCATCCCATTCTCCCACTGGTAGACAGTGCCCTCCTTATCATCCAAGCTTCATGAGGAGGACAGGTGCCTTTCTGCCTTCACCTCATTGCCTTCAGCTCTGTATAATGTGTGAATGAGATGGGGTCAGGAGCTTCTTGGTGCCCAAGCCCTTGTCATGTGTTCTTCTGTCTCTCCCACCTTCTTCTACTCTAGCAGGCATGGCCCTAGATCTCTCATCAGGAGCATCCCAATCCCCACAGCTTCCGCCGATCACAGACAGGATGGTAACAGGCTACAGGATGGGCCACAGTAAGGTGTACAGATTAACAGACAAGGTCAGTAGAGACTGAAAGAGAAACTTAACAAGATTTGGTTCCGTGGGCACTCTGGCAGGGACACAGACCCACATGTTTAGTCCCCAGAAGGGAGGAGGATAATAGCCATTTCTGACATCACAAAGCAAAACTTGAAGCAGGAGAGTTCACCACCACCATGAAGTGAAACAAGACCAGCCCCTGCATCCTGTCCCAGAACCCATGCCCAATAGAGCCACATCTAATGCTTTTACTCACAGGATCTGACATCCAGATGATACACCAAGGGGTGCCATGCCCAGAGACCCACGTCTAGATAATATACCAAGGGTGTGTACCTCAGGTTCTGCAAACAGTGCCTATTCCCAGTGTCCTATGAGAATATACACACAGTGTACACACACTCAGTGACACCCACACTTCAAAACAGTAGCAAGGACCAAGGACTGTGTCTGGGCCCAGCAGGCTATACCTAAAGCCAGGGCATGTCTTCTCTTTCTCCTCCAAACTCACAGGTCCATGCTCTTCTGCTCTAAGCAATGAAGAATGACCAGAGGTCATAGATGAGGAACAGAAGACACTCTTGCTCCTAAGATGAACTTAACAGTCATTTAGACCCAAAGTTGTGGGGAGATCCTCTATGAGCCACAGCCAGGGGGCATTTACTGTCTTAGAGTTATTATCTAGAACTAGATAATGCTCGAGCAGCAGGCCCAACCCCACCCTGTCTTCCATCTGCAGACTCTGTACCCACCTAGCAGCAGCTATTTACAGGATGCACACAGATCCTGATCAAATTAATATTCTCTATGTCCTGGGCCTGAATCATAATGCCATCCCCCCCAGTGTGTCTCACCTGGCCCAGCAATTGTTAGGCAGCTACAATTCATTTTCAGAGTCGCCTCTGATGAAATTAGCATTCCACGGGTGGCAGGATTATTTCTCAGGTAGGACTGGTGTCCTCTCTCTAATGAGGTACTTTTTAAAAAACATGATGTTTCTAGTTGAAGTGGAGTGGTCATTTCAGCCCCCAACCCTTCTTTACAGCTTTCAAAGAATGTTTAAAATTCTTACAGCCCAGCCTCAGGCTAAATAGGAATTTTTAAAAGGAAGTAAACAAAAGTCACTAGGATTCCCATTTGGGAATTAGCTGGAAATGATTAATTCCTGGCTTTAGTCCAAAGAAGCCCTTCCTATAATAGCTGTGGCAGGTGTTAAAAAATGCAGTCTAAGCAAAGTAGAGGAAACACTGCGTGCCTGGATGGCCAGTGTTTGGGAACACACTCTTGAGTCCAGTGCTAGGTCAGGTGCACAAAGGCCTTGGGTTGAACCACAGATGGAGCAGGCAGGCCTCCTTTACCAGAGCAGGCATAGTCCCAGGTCACAGCAACCCCTGGCAACTTGCTTAGTGGCTTGTTTTCTGTGATTTTATCCAAAATGCGGTTCTGAGAAAACAGCTCTTTGGGTTAGAACACTGCTATCATATCTCCTCTGGCTTATCTTACCCTCTACAGGCCAATGTTCCAACTCAGAAAGGGGCCCATGTGGTCTTATAGCTGACATCATTGATTAAACCCTTATACTCTCGGATAATATGACTCAAGTGTACACACACACACACACACACACACACAAATGTTCAGCTAAGCTCAAAAGCCCATGGGACTCCAATGCAGCCACTAGAGTAAGAGAAAGTAGAGAGGTAAAGAGAGGAAGGGAAGGAGGATCTGAAAACAGGAGCAGATATTTTAGAAGACAGATAGATAGTCCAGACCAGAGAACATATGCCCCAGGAGACAGAAGAACATTCCCCATGAGTGCTTCATACTTTAGAGATTGTAATAGGGACAGAAATTCAATAGGAACACTCATCCAAAGGCAAAACTGTAAAACAAGAAAATAAGATGAAAATGGAAATCACAGGCTCTAGGAAACATGTTTGCCCAAGACAAAATCATTAAGACTATGCGATGCTGTGAATCAAAGCACAGAAAGGTTTCATATGAGTAACACTGAATTAGTAGGAGGAAAGGTGGAAATTGCCCAAGGGAAGCTGAGAGGATGAAGCAGGATCCACTAGGGAGAAATAATAGGACATAAGAATAGCAGCGGTCCTGCCTAGCAAGCTGGCTTCCCAGAACCACTCGGGGTTTCTTGATAACATCACAGAGAACAAGCCCCTGACAAACCTTGATGAAAGGACTCATTTTAACATTTAGAAAATGGGGTGGTTTGAATGAGAATGGCTCCCAAAGACTCATATGGTTGAATGCTTAGTCATCAGCGAGTGGCACTACTTGAGAAGGATTAAAAGGTGTGGCCTCATTAAAGTAGTTTTGGCCTTGTTTGAGGAGTATGTCTCTGGGGTTTGTGGGGCTCTGAGGTCTCAGAAGCCCAAGTCAGGGCCTGTGTCTCTCACTTCCTGCTGCCTATGGATGCGGATGCAGAATTTTCAGCTATTTCTCTGCACCATGTCTGCCTATATGCTGCCATTCTGCCCACCATGCTGACAATGGACTAAACCTCTGAAACTGTAAGCCAGCTCCAATACAATGCTTTCCCTTATGAGAGATGCCATGGTCATGGTGTCTCTTCACATCAATAGAACACTAAGACAGAGAAAACTACCTGGGACAATAGATGATTCGAAGAACAATTAGCTGACTTGGAGCCCTGTACAGCTTACACCATTGTTATAGAAAGTAATGGGGCTATATCTATGAGGTTCTAAGGAAGAGCGATCTACTTCCTAGATAGCTCTATCTCGAGCTAAGCCAGGGACTCAAGTTTAAGACAGACTTGAGGCAGTTTAATAAAAGCAGACATTTTTTTGTTAGGTCCAAAGCAGGCCAGCCCTCCATATGCAGTAGTGCTGCAATATCCTAAACAGAAGGATTCTGAGCAGGTAAACAGAAACCCAAACTCAGCGATCCTCAGGAATCACATAAGGTGTGTTTCTGTTTACCAGGAAAAGTACTGCCTCCTTTATCCACCCCCAACAATCAGCTACCTGACATAAAGGCATCTAGTTCCCCTTTGCCTTGAATAGACTGCATCAGCTCAAAGTCCCCCACTCTGCTAACTGTCATATAAATCCCCTTCCAGCTGAGCTGCTTCTCCATATTCCTGGGAGGCAGCTGAGACTTTTGTTCCCCCAATAAACTGTTTTCTACCCACAGAATGGTCTAGTTCAGTGGTTTCACTATGCCCTCTCTTACAACTATAAATTTGTTGGAGCTCAGGGAAGCATAAACAAGAGGAAGGCAGTGGCAATCTTCATACAAGATACCGGTTCTTATTTCCTTTCTTTTGCTGTAATAAAAACAATCTTAACCACAAGCTACATAGAAAATGAAATGATCTCTTTCTGTTTACAAGTGATAGTCCATCACTGAAGGAGATGAGAGCAGGAGCCCAAGCAGGAACTCAAAGCAGAAACCATAGAGAAACACTGCTTACTGACTCATTCACAGACTCCTTCCTTATATATCTCAGGACCACATGTCCAGGGAATGGTGATGCCCACAGTGGACTGAACCTTTCTGCATTGATTAATTTTTAAAACAACCACCCACAAACATACTCACAGTTAAACCTTTGCAACTCCTCAATTGTGACTTTCCTCTCAGACAACTCTAGGCTGTGTCAAGTTGACATTTGAAGCTAACTAGGACAATATACAAAGACAGCCATTGGGGAAACTCCAGTAGGTACTGAGAAAGAAAACATGGCTCATCCTCCAGGCAGGTATGTGTTCTCACCTCCTGAGAGGTTAGGAACAGGATAACTGAGTTCTCTCAGGAGTTAAATGATAGACAATAAATTCAGATACATGGAAATGAAATAGCCAAGGAATGGAGATGCCTACCCTAGGAGCCATGATGAAGAGAGGGTCCAAAAACAAGGACAGAAGAGAAACATATAGAAATTCAAGTTTCAAAGTGAGTCCATGGTCACAGGTGAAAGTTGAAGGATAAGAAAAAGAAACTCTGCTTTTGCCTTCCCTGGGAGAGAATTGGTCAGATGTGAACAAGGAGAAACACATTATACAAGTCAACTGACTTTGACCTCACCATTTCTCACAATTATCTGTCAGAGCCCCAAGCCACCATTATGTCACTAAGATCTCATTTAATTGGAACCATTAATCTGAAATTCAACAGTCCCTCAAGCTTTGCATGTATTGCTTCTGTTGTATTCATGCAAATTTAAGTTAAATCACATTTTACAGCCTACCACACATCCTATAATCCACCTTCATCTCTGTGGTGAGCTACTTGAGCCAGCAGATAGACCACCAGCCACCCTCCTGCCATATGCAGAATAAAGAGTGGCTTTGGAGAAGGTTCATTAAACATTAACCAAATACCCTGTCTTAGTTAGAGTTACTTTGGCTGTGACAAAACATCATGACCAAAGAAACTTGTTAAAGAAAGCATTTTTTTCAGTGTTCATCACTGAAGGAAGTCAGGACAGGAACTCAAACGGGGTAGGAACCTGGAGACAGGAGCTGATGCAGAGACCACGGAAGGATGTTGCTTATTGGCCTGTCTCTCCTGGCTTGCTCAGCCTGTTTTCTTATAGAACCCAGGACCATCTATGTGTCAGTGATTATCCCAGCCACAATAGGCTGAGCCATGCCCCATAAATCACTGATTGAGAAAAATGTGTTACAACCACATCTTATGGAGGTGTTTTCTCAATTGAGGGTCCCATCATTTCCTCAGTTTGTGTCAAGATGACATAATACTAGCCAGCACCTAGCCCCAAATACCCTGACTGCCACCACATACCTAAGATTGAATGTGAAATATCCTCCATAGGTTCATGTTCATGAGGCCTTAGTCCCAACCCCACAGCACTATTTTGACAGGCTGGGGAGCGTTGAGGCCTGTATAGTGGAGGTAGATCACAAGTGTGGGCCTTTGAAGTACAGCCCAGTCCTAATTCTGTCTGTCTCTCACTGTTCCTTGTTCTGTGCCCAGGAACAAGCCTCTGCTGCATATCTTGCTGTGATGGAGCAAACAGCTATGCTTGGCCCCTTTCTCCCTTGATGGACTGTGATCTCCTGAAACCATGAGCCAAAACCAATCTTTCTTTCCTTAAAAGTTACTTGTATAAGGTGTTTTGTCAAAGCAAGAAGAAAAGTAGCTAGTGTACATTCTTATGCATATGTTTATTGTTAAACATTTTTACTGGGCACATACCATTATTCTCAAAACAGAGAAGTCCCAGAAAGTAAACCTTTTCCATTGGATAAACTCTATAACGTCCCAATCAATCATACAAATTGCCCAGAGTGGCTCCAGCTCTCCATCAAGCCTTCCCCCATCTCTTTCTGAGTCCTTTCAAGTCCTGTGACCTCTACAATCAGTCTTCCCCTCCTCCTGTGCCCTCGCATGACAGTGAGTGTATGGGACCATGCAATGTCACCAATGCACAAACAGATGGGATGGAAGCTAGCTGTAGAACAGCAAGCACCCCACAGCCTCGGCTTGCCCGTGAGCTTCATCAGAACAGAAGCATCATAGGGAGATACCCAGACCAAAATGTGACATTATGAAAACTCAGTCCCAGAAAAATTATTTTTGGTTAGATTTAAAACAGCAATTCGGTGTTATACATTCTTGCTAAGAACTATGATGTTCTCGAAATAGAGGGAATTTTTCAAGCAGGGAAAATAGGCTTCTGACTGCATGGAGGGACTTTTATTCTCTGCAATGATGGCACACAAGAAACAAAAAGAAAGTGCATGCTTTGCCACAGTTCAGTGACAAGAGAACATGGGTCAGGCATACCCCATCTCAGCATAGTCACGAAAATACCATAGTCCAATTTTTTCCTCCAAAATGTACCCTGATTCTGGTAAGTTGGGGACCATGTCTGTATATAGTGACATTCTGAAGAAAAGATCTTATGAGCTGGACCAGCATACCAGAGCACTCACTCAGCATACAATTCTGGACTGACTTGAGGCTAAGAGAGGCTCTGTGGTGCCAGAAATCTGAGGCCAAGAGTCTCTGGTAGGGCTGCCAATGTGACCCGCAAGATCAGAGGGCCACTCTGCCCTAGAAAAGTGGCATCTACACTCATTCACTCCTCACCCATGTGCCAGCATGACAGCTCTCCTCAAACAAGAAGGGAAAGGAGCAGGATGCTTCCCCTCTCAGCCTCAATTCAGCCTTTGCCATGAGAATTCCCCAACAAGGGGTGTGCACAAGACTATGAGCCACATATGCATAGGGTATTTGCAAATACCAGGTTCCAAGATCACTCAAGGATAGAAGACATCCAATAAGCTCTGGCCTGGGCCAGTGAAATTGCTACTCTCACCATCCCTATATGACTAAATACTCCAGTCTCTCACCCCTATACACACACACACACACACACACACACACACACACAGGCCCCTTGCACCCCAGACATTCTTGTTCCTTCAAGTGGGGCTGGAAGATGTATGCCGGAGGGCATGGCCCTAGTTTTACAAATGCCTGGCTTCCCCATCTGCTCCTTGACTCCATAAAGAAGACTCTATGTTGTTCTCAGAAGTTCCTCTTGGCACATGGCATATACTTGGTGCTCTAATTTCTTTTCTGTTGCTATGATAAAAATGTCCTGCAAAAAGCAAGTTAGGAAAGGACTCTTGGTTTGAATGTCTGGGTTTACTGTTCCAGAGGAAAAGGAGTCCATCACAGGGAGAAAGCAGAGCGGAGGGAGCATGAGGCTAGCCTGACCACTGAGAAGCAGACCATTCCATCTACATATCAGGAGAGAGGGGGGAGGGCAGGGGAGGGTAGAGGGAGGGGAGGAGAAAGGGGATGGGGGAGGACAAGTCGGGACAGTCTTTAAATCCCCCAAACCCACTCCCCTCCAAATATACTTCCTCTACGAAGGCTCTATTTACCTCCTAAAGGTTCCATAACTTTCCCAAACAGTGCCTCCAACTAGGGACAAAAACTCAAATGCATGAAACTACAATGAACATTCTCTCTCTCTCTCTCTCTCTCTCTCTCTCTCTCTCTCTCTCTCTCTCTCTCTTCCTCTTCAATAAAATGTCATTTTTTTTTTTGGTTTTTTTTGAGACAGGGTTTCTCTGTACAGCTCTGGCTGTCCTGGAACTCACTTTGTAGACCAGTCTGGCCTCGAACTCAGAAATCCGCCTGCCTCTGCCTCCGGAGTGCTGGGATTAAAGGCGTACGCCACCACACCCAGCAAAATGTCAATTTTTATTTTAGAACTATGGTAGCACAAAGTGCGGACACAACACTCACATGGTAAGCTTTTGAGGGCACATCATCATAACAGTAAGAATCAAAACTTGCCACTGAAGCTTATCCACTTGAAGAAAAATCCAAAAAAACAAAAGCTGAGCTCTGCCTGGGCAATGCTACTTCACCAGATTCTCTTTTTCTATTTTTTTTTAACTTATTCACTTTACATCCACTCAATGTCTCCCCAGTCACCTCCTCTCACAATTCTTCCCACCTACGCCATCCCCTTCTCCTCTGAGTGGGGTATCCCCAACCCTGGCTCAGCAAGTCTGGGAGGCTAGACACACCCTTTCCCACTGAGTCCAGACAAAGCAGCCCAGCTAGAACATATCCCACAGACAGGCAAGAGCTTTTAGGTAGCCCCAGCGGTTAAGAGCACTGACTGTTCTTCCAGAGGTCCTGAGTTCAGTTCCCAGGAATCCCATGGTGATTCCCAACATTCTCTTTGAAACCACCACATCTGGCTTGCTCCCCAATCACCTATCTGGTTTACATATTGGAGGGTGCAGATTACCTATGTCTGCCTCTCTGTACTTACCCGGGCCCAGGCCGGGGCCCTTATCCCCTAGGGGACTATCTCTCATTCCCTTTGAACAAACTTCCCACTACAGAACCTATTTAGTGGCCATTCCTTAACATGTGTAAGTAGGCTGAAATAAAGCTGAATGAAAAGGCCCTCCTAAGTGCTGTGCAATGGTGCCAAAGAAAATCAAATATGTTCTACGAGCACGGGTTTCCTTGCAGGGTCTGCAGCAGCTGTCCAAATAGCCCTGCCTTTCCAGCCCATTACTCCACCATCAGGAGCCCATCATTAAGGCTCAGCTCACTGGGCTGCTAAGCTTTCTGGTTCTGAAGGCCTTGAAAGTTATTAGGCAAAGTGTGTTATTTTGGAAGTTACTGTGTCTGCCCTAAGATACATGTGCTGCTGTTATGACTGGCTTCTGTCCCCAAACCCATGCAGCCACTAGACAGTTATAGGAAAACACTCTCCACAGTCTCTGGACACAGAGAAGAAGGAGCCGAGGGAGAAAGAGGCATGGCCTGCGCAGTCTCCCACAGCGCTATCAGACTAACAGGGACAAAAGTGACACACCTGTCCTCTGAGGGAGCTAGTAGCCATGGTCAGGTCTGCACCCCAAACTCACCCCACACATAGGGTCACCCCACTCAACAGCCTACCAGATTATCATCATTGCTATTCACACCCCAACCTGGGAGTGAGGAGCCCTGTGTCTGTCTCCTTCCTCAGCACCATACAGTTTGGCGAACACTTGCAGCTTGGCAATCTCACACAGATATTCAGGTCTTCTTGCCTGCATGGGAAAAGCTGGAAATTTTCCATGTGTAGGGTTGCAGAATCTAGCAAATCTGCAACCCAGTTGGATGTTCCCTAGGGGGAAAAAAATGAATGCACTTTCTGCAAGTTTTCATGTTTAGGAAATAATCGGCCACTGTCAAATTTTACACCCTGGAAGCTGCTTCTTGCACAGCCTGAGCTCTCAGGGATGTGTGTTTCTGGCCTGGGGTGATGGGCAATCAGACCACAAGGGACGCTACCAGAGCCAGAGAACTTAGGGGTTGGTGTGTGGCTGCCCACAGAGCCACCTCCGCTGTAGCTGCCTCAGCGGGTTTGTCCAACGGGCTCCAGAGTTACCTACGGTTGTATTATGAACCAGCGGACCAATGGACACAGCACATCAGCTATGGCTCATGACTAATGATAAAATAAAGTTTTACCACGGCAAAGGAGTAAAAGCAAGCACAAAGGAGCTTGAGCTTGGCTATCCAGAACCAACATGGGAGATTCAGGATGTAGCTCTGTCTGTCTCTGGGACACTGTCCTGATTCCATAGACTCACGTTCTTCATCCCTCCATTTCTGTGCTGGATTCTCAGAACTTATGACCTTTCCAGAATGACCCAAAGTCCCCAGTCACCTTTCATCTGTTCAGACGGCATCTGCACCAGCTTTGGGCTGAACTGTGTCACAGACGCCATATGCCCCATAGTCGCAGCCTCCTGCAGCTTAGATGCAGATACTCAGTCATAGACTTGAGTTTGCTGCAAACTCCAAGGTGTGAAGTGAAATGCCAAACGGTCGTTAGAATGCACTTGTGTTTGTATTTATTAGCTTACGGTAGTTAATAAATGTCCAGGTGTTTGCCATACCCTATGCTCCATGTCAAGTATCTTGTCCACTTCTCCTGGATAGCCTGATTGGACCTGAGGATTTCTGACTCAAGCTTGGCCATATCCACATGCCCTTAGAATCTGGATTTGGAAAGCAAGAAGTACCCGATGTGTGCAGAGAAGCAGAGGTGTGTGGGATAAGAGCATGGCTGGGGCCTGACATCAGTGAGCTTCAGGAAGAGGCTGCCAGCCTGTCTGCTGGGGTTTGCCTTTGAAGCAACACCAGCCCTTTCCTGACAGGGTTCAGTGTCCTAGAACATTTCGAGTTCACCCTCTCTTCTGTTAACTACTTCTATTTGCTTTCTATCCTAAGTAACAAAAGGTACCTGTGAGCTAGCCCTCCTGAAAGAGTTCCTAGAGGCTGTGCTACCACCTGACTCTGTGGCTCACACACTGAAATTCAGCTTTACATAAACTCTATGAAGCAGGAGGTATCTATGAGCAGCCCAAGCTACACATTCCCATAGCCACGTAACTCAGTTGGTTATGTGCTTGCCCAGCATAGCAAAGCACTGTATCCAGTCCCAACATAAACCAGGCCTGGTGGTACACACTTGCAATCCCAGCAATTAGGAAGTATAGATAGGATGATCAGAAGTTCAAGGCCATCTTTGGCTACATAGCGAGTTTAAGACTATCCTAGAGTATATAACTCAACAAAACAACAACAAACTAAAGCAGACACTAAGTCAGAATAATGCAGAGTGACCTGCCAGGCTGATCTGAAGCTGAACCTGCCTAGACAGTGGTCACTGCTGTGTCCCCACACAGGTTGAACCTTTATTTGGAGCTCAGGCTCTGGCTCATGAGTTCTCAGTGCAATTATCTCCATCCAACATCAGTGGTTCCTTTACAGGCAGGGATGCTCGGCAAAGACAAAGATACGGGAAGCCTAAGCAAGGAGAGTGGCCTCTAACAGATGAGGGCCCTGCAGATGCCTGGCCCCGTGCCTGACAGCCAACAGAAAGCAGTATTCGTTTTCTCTGAGACACCGAGTTGTTTCAAAGCACCTCTCTTGCCAACTGGCTGAGTTCTCCGAGTATGCCAACCCTGGTAACCCTAAGGGCAGGACAACCCACTCAGCAGCACAGGAACACCATGGGGCCCTGATATGTTCTCTGCGGTGTTTCTTATTACAGGAGCTCCAGCAAACCCACGAAAGGAGAAAAACTCAGCCTAAAGGCAGAAACACCTGGCGGAGCTGCAAGATCTCAAAAGCAATTCTACAAAAAAGTGCATGGTGGGTGTGAGGGGCGCTGGACAGGGGGTTGGGGGGGGCGCCTTGGCTGCCAGCCCAGCACTGGCAAGCTACAGTATGTGGATAGTCTCCTCCCATCCTCGTGCTTCAGGCAGCAAAGCTGATATCACAGTGTACTCTCAACAGGCAGAGTGTCTACTCCTCTTACTCCCAAATGTTCCAACTTCGCCAGCTCTGGTCACCATTTCTATTAAGCACTGTTAATGCTCTTGAAAGAGAAGGATTCTGCCTGTGATGAGCCAGGGTCTTCATTGTTCTGCACCTCAGAGTCATGCCTGCCAGAGACACTGGAGACCATGCTTGCACAGAGCAGCGACATCATGTTCTTGAGAGGCCGGAACAAAATTCGTTCAGACACAAAGGCTCACAAAGAATTTTCCATCATCAGACTGGACAGCCAGGCAAGAAACAGATGGACAGAGAACCATAAAACCTTTAGGTCATGCCCTGAAGATCACCTGAGGCCTAGGTCCCAATTCCACAAATGTATAGGAGTTGTGAAGCCTGAGAGATTATAGCTACACTCTTTAAAAAAAAAAAAAGCAATGAGATGTGAGGTAATCTTTGCTTCCTTTCAGCCCTGTGGGAACTCACATAAGTGTGGTAGGACACTGGGTGGGTGAAAGGAAAGCCAGCATCCACCGACAGTAACAGTTGTGGTGTCATGTGTGCCTGTGACGTGTGCATGCTCTCCTGACTTTCCACTCAGACAATCCACCCCACAAAGCAGTCAAGAGCTGAGATGGTCAGCTCCAAGAGGGTTGATCAGTGGGGCTTTGGCTGACGGCCCTTCACCTAGACCAATCACTCTCCGATGAGCTGCTTTTTGCAAATGAAACTCTGTGAGTTTCATTGTCATGGTCACACAGCTTGGAAGCCCCAGAATCAGAATTGAAGTCCCGGTCACCACAAGGCCAAACCCTGGCTCTTTGTTCCATCAACCTAAACCCACACTTAGCCATGCCTGAGACGAAACTCAGAGAAGGCAAGTGGGGAACAAAGGACCAAATTGCCAGCCAGTGATTATGGAAGATTCAAGAGTCCAAAGTTCTACTTAGCCTCAACCAGTGTTCATCCAGGAATGAGTGAATGAACTAACAAATGAATGGCATCTCCTTGTTACAAGAATGTGCCTAAATAGGTCAGTTAGAATTCCCAATCCACCCAGCTCTTTTGCTGCTGCCTTCCTTCTCCCACACCCACCATCTCCCAGAGGCTAATAGTACTTCCCTCCTCAGGACCCAGAAAGAATTCTTTCCACAAATCAGATCCCAGAAATAGTTTGCTTCGGACCTGTTAAAAGACTACTTGAGATGCAAAGAATTGCCATAACTAAAGCTTTAAAATTAAGCAAAAATAAATTAAATAGTTCCCATCACTCATATTATTTTTCCAGACTAATATAAAGATAATTATTACTAACTAGCAGTCATAACAGAAATGAATCTTTAAGTTCTTAATGGGTTCACTGATATAGCTCAGTCCACAGTTATCCTCCAGCAGCCTACAATTAAATGCTGTTCTTACTAAAGTTGACTTTGAAATGCCCAAATGGTACTCTGAGTACCTTGTAGTTTAGAATCACAAAGGGATAAGAGCTCCAGCAATGTCACCCAGTGATGAGATGCCATCTGCCATCCTTCCAAACGCTGAGGCATCAGCCTGAGCCACCAGACTGTGACTTCCTTCCCACCTTCCTATCCATCCTGTCCCATCCTTGGATGAGTCCTTTATCACCATCTAATGTCACCAGAGTCTGAGATGTAACATGTGTCCCTTGAAGGTACCATCCCTTCTTTCACAGGTTCATCTGCAATCACCCTTACATTAATAAACTCCCATAACCTCCCAATGTTAAAGTGAGGTTGTGTTCAAGGGAAAACTCAAAGTCGCTGCATAAAAGAGCCTCTGAACTGGGCTTGCAACTAGATATCATCTGCTGTCAATACGCCAGTGCTCAAAGAAGCCCCTGCCCCTACATAGAGAAGTGAATAATGGGGTTGCATTTCCTACCACTTTATTGTTGAACAAAGCCCTGGTGCCCCTATAAAGGCTGCATCCATCCTTTTGGCTTTGCCTCAGTCAGCTCAGCAAGTTCTCCATGGAGTCTACAAGCTTAGCTACCTCCCAGGGATGGCTGAGGCTCCAACGCTGGCCCAAATAGGAGCTCACATCCAAAGCCGTGTTGCCCTAAACTACTACTTTGCTCTCCAGGGAAATGAGCACTGTCCCTGCCCACCTCCACACCCCCACCCCCATGCCTGAGGACTACGGCTATCATCATTGATATGGGAGATGGTGAACAGTGATTGACAGGTTCACCACAGGAGGATAATGTGACTTCAGCAGGGGCCATAATGAAGAAAATAAATATGCATCTTAAATTTGTGATTTTTCCTTAAAATATTCAACCAGTCTGCTAACTCCGAATACTCTAACAACCCTAACTGTACTGAATCAATTGTAGCTCACTTTTATTATTTTTCTTGTGATTAAGCATGCTGACAGCAGCCAGTTTTATGCATGAAAGAAGAAAGGGTCCAGCAGGGTGGCTTGCATGCCGGTGTGCAGTTAGGGGGCTCAGCACCTTCACCTCTGCCAACATGGAGCACATCTTCTGTTGACTAAGGGATTTAGGGATTATGCTCATCTGTGGATGACATGTGGTTTCAGCAGTGTGCTTGGAACAAACCTCCGGATGGGATCTGTACCTCTGACACTGGAACTCTATGATGCTTTGTTTACTATCTGTTATTGTCAGCTGGTCACACTCTGGCATGTCCCAGGCAAAGGGACCTATGAGACTAGTCCCAATGCAAACCTCCACATGAACACAGACCAGTAGCTTATATCTGTAATCCCAACACTCACAAAGCTAAGGCAGAATTGCTCTTAGTTAGAGGCAAATGAGACTCTTTCTAAAATAAAAATAAGGCTCTCCTCTGACCTCAATTGTCTTGTAGGAGGAAGAGTAAGTTCCTGACACCCGGTCTTAAAGTAGAAAAAGGGTAGGGAAGCACATACTGGTTACAGGAAGATTCTCCGGCCCAATTCCTTGTCTTCTGAGACCTCACTGTATGTCTGTCCCTTCCATTGTAATAAACATCAGCTCTGAGTACAGTCCCATGTGTGAGGTAGGCATTGGCACTCCCTTGATCTCTCTAGCCCTACCGTGGCTCTGACTCCGAGTAAGCAAGCAATCTAGTGGAGCTGTTAAGTCTTGGTCTTGGATCAAGTTTCTTGGGGAGCCTTGTCTGGTGGCCTTAAAGTCCCTTGCTCTGGGGGTGCTCTGTGCAGACAGCACTTTCAAGAAGAAAGGTTTGCTCTGTTTTCTTAGCAAGGCCAGCCTTCCAAAGACTGCCACTCCAAAGGAGAAGCCTTCTCTCCCAGAGCTGGGCCTCATTCCACCCTCAGAAGAGAGATTGATCTGTCCTGGGGACCAAGGACCCCTCTGAGTAGTCAGTATCACTCTCACTGTTTCTGCCTTTGAGAGAGTAAGAGAGATAAGAAAAAGATGGCTCAGCGGGTAAGAGCACCCTACTGCTCTTCCAAAGGTGATGAGTTCAAATCCCAGCAACCACATGGTGGCTTACAACCAACCATAATGAGATCTGACGCCCTCCTCTGGTGCGTCTGAAGTCAGCTAAAGCGTACTTATGAATAATAATAATAAACGAATCCTTGGACTGGAGCGAACAAGCGGAGTCAATCGGAGCGAGCGGGGCTGACCGCAGTGAGCGGGGCAAGACCAGAACAAGCAGGGTTGACCGGAACGAGGAAAAGAAAAAGAAAAAGGATTGAAGCCACAGAGTAACAAAGAACACTACAGAAAAGGGTGCAATAGACTATGTGTTTGAGACTGTGAGGTCCTCCACACCCAAGGTGACACTATCAGGAAGAATCCTTAGGGAGATAAGTCCTCACAAATGGAATCAATGCCCTGACTAAAGGAACTTCAGAGAGCTCCTTCATCCTTTCCCCCACAAGGCAACAGGAGGAGGCAGTTCGTGTGCATCTGGAAAAGGGTCACAACAGCACCGCACAGGCAATACCCTAATCTCAGATTTCTGACTTCTAAAACTTAGGAAGAATCTTGTCCCAATCTGGTGTTTCATTATAGCAGCCAATGGAACTGAGACAAGGGACCTGTACTGGGTCCCTTAAGGGACAGACCAAGGACAAATAAACTAGAAGGAACAAGAGAACACAGAAAGGCTCAGGAGGACTTGGTCAGTGTCAGCAAAGAAGAAGTGGGAACCGCTGGGACTAGCTGGGGACATGATGGCAGGAAGGAAGACTTGCTGATGACACCCACACTTGGTCCTCGTTGGTGGGTCAGTGATCAGCAAGCATGAGTACCCATTTGCTCCTAGTTTGACTGTATCATTTATCCCCATTCAATTCCCGATGCTCCTCCTCAAGACCCAGCACCCTAAGGCTAACCCAACACAAAATCAGCCAGCTCTAAGTCAGCCAAAAAGGACGGATGAGAGTGGAGCACACTGGCGTCTCAGAGCTGAGCAGTGGGTGCTCCCCTCCAGGGTCCAGGGAGGACACTTAGCTAAATGTCATCTCAGAGTGGCAGACATGGGCAAAAACTGGGTCTGAGTCAGGATTCCCAAGTCTTCATGCAATATCAGCTGCCAACTTTAAACTCCACAGGTTCCCCACATTTAATGCTATTCAATCCTCTGAGCACCCAGAATTCCCGATGGAAGCACACTACAGAAAAGTAAGTTCATGGGAAATACTGAAAGTGTGGATACATTTCTGAATCTTTGGAAACATCTCAGTTATTACAAAAATAATTCTTTAAAGTGCCATTTATGGGAAAAGCTGCATCCCCCACTGAGCCCACGGTGAGAGTAC
This sequence comes from Mus minutoides, assembly GCA_902729485.2. Classification (NCBI taxonomy): domain Eukaryota; kingdom Metazoa; phylum Chordata; class Mammalia; order Rodentia; family Muridae; genus Mus; species Mus minutoides. Next base: position 2,003,456 of record LR749674.1, on the reverse strand, counting down.
TCCCTGGACAAGGCCCCATTGAGCGAGTAGGATGCTCCACAGTAAAAGACAGAGGGGCCATGTTTCAGATGGACTTGACACTGACTTTCACTTTTATGAATGAACTCCAAAAGGTGCTAGAGCCCAAACCAACCTGAGAAGGGGATGCTGCCAACACTAACTTCACCAAAGGACTTTCAGATCAAACCAAAGAAGATGCCTCCCTGCCAAGGTGCTATGAAGGATCCCTCAGTTGGGGCATTGGAGGGGCCAAGGCTCTGGTTGCATAGGGCACAATGGCTGGTAGGCTCTGGACAGTCTGAGGAAAGAAGGCATATCTTGTAGGAGCTAATTCCTCAGAGCTTGGAAGCATTTCTGCCCAGCGGTTGAGAGGAGCCTAAAGAGAGATGGATGGCCTTCTCAGAGGCTGGGAGGCCTTGCATGGGGACCCTATTCATAAAAGTATGCTGAGCCCTTGCTAACAAGCAGCAGCCTTCAGGTGGGGCATTCACAGGCTGGATTCCTCATGCTCTACAATTCTTCCCTGACCGTCCTTGTTCAGTGCACTGCTTGTTAGCAGGGGTGGGAGGAAGGAGCTGGACAGTAAAAAAAAAAAAAAAAAAAAAATGGCATACAAAACTGACCAAGCAGACTGCCAGACATACCTTCCAGGAAAACCAATGGAGGGGCTTCAAACACATGGCTGTAATAAGGCTGAGGTGGGCAGCAATTCCTTTTACCTCACAGAGCCAAGGCTTAATCATATTTCTCAAACCATGAAGAACCTAATAGCTAGGACAATGATGAGGGAGAAATAATTACCATTCCTCTACCAAGTACGCATTTTAATATTGCATGATAATTAGTCTATGTTTATGTATTTTGGAATCCAAAAATTGGTAATTTATGAGTGAGACAGGTCCAGAGGTAGTAGTTTGGGGTGTAACGAATGAGAACAACACATTTACCAGTGCCAAGTAAACATTCACTTAAAAATAGCTCACAACCTCCAAGATTGAGGGGGGAAGGGCCAGGCAAGCATCAACTTCATGGGGCTACTGGATCATTTCATGAGAAATTACATTTGAGCCTGAAAACTATTAATACATATTAAATAGCCCCCCAAATAGTCAAGGTATTATTCCCACCACGCTGTACAATAAATGTATAAAGATTCCACTCTGAAGTATGAGAAAATAATGTGTTTGTGATTACAGAGTTGGATGCTATCCAGCTCCAGCACTTTCTGCCTATTCCCGGGCTGACTTTGGCCCAGCTTATCTGTACTCCTTCCTCCACCTGTGAAGAATCTCCTCTACTAAGAGTTTGGTGGGGCATCCGAGATGGAATATTCGAGAACAGAGTAACCAATTAACAATAAATGGAGACAGACTCTCTTCTTTAAACAGAGCATCAGTCCTGGTGCTTCAGACCTTGTATCAGAGCCAAGATTTCTCTAACTTAGGGTGAGGGTGTTCTTCCTCCTTTTATCTGTGCCAGCCACTGGCTGTTCCTCTCTCAAGATAGCTTAGCTTACCTAAAAGACATCCCTTCTCAACAGAAAACCTTGTTGGCCAGAAGCATCCTGTGCAGCACGCACCTCTATCCTCCACTGCTTTTCACCCACATAAGTACCAAAGCCCCAACTCTGTCTGTCTTGAGCAACCTGGTCCTGGAGCAGAGATGTTGCTGAAACTCACCTGCATGTGTATCAGCCCTTCCTTGTAGGTGTTTGTTGGCTGTTCAAGAAGCCTAGTACCCAGTTACGGGGTGGGAGGTCCTCCCACAGGGGTCAGAGCTCCCAGTGAGACTTGACTTATACAGTAGGCAGAGATAAATGCATGTTCTGTGTACCACTTAACCATGGTAGGTTGTATTTATCTACTGTTTTATTAACTGTGTGTGAACATGTTTGCAAATGTTAAGTCCAAGATAGAACAAAGCAAGAAATGGATATTTAGGGGGTGAAAGGTAGCTCAGGATGGTTATATTGAAGCTCTGGACCTGTAACATCCATCCCATCCTCTCCAAAGCCATCAAAGCTTTAACCTGGTAATCAGCCTTTGCAGATGTAGCTTCTTCCCAGGAATCCTCAATCACAGCACTCACTTTAGTCCCCTCTTGATGACATGAAACATGTCTATACTCAAAGGCATCCCACTTTTTCTGAGCCTGTGGATCCTCTCACTCTTTCCTACAGGCACCCTCTCCTGATTGCACAAAACCAAGCATATCTGTGCACTTCAGAGACAGGAAGGAAATTGAATGAACCTGGACACCCTCCTAACTACACAACCTTCAAAGCAAGAGTATCCTATTAATCACCCTGTTTGCTGCTTTTGTACACACCCCTTGTTAACACTTTCAAAGGTCACGCTGAGCTCAAGATACTTTGCAGACTCAGCTGACTTCTGTAACACTGGAAACACCATTTTGACACTGCAGCCAGCAAACACCCCTACTGCCTACCACTCCAGAAAGAATTTTCTCTTTCTAGCAATTCAGACCATGTCCCAAGTTGCCCTGATCTTTCCCTACTGCAAGACTGGAAATAGTCAAATGTCTCCAGTGAATCTGGCTACAACCATCAAAATACAGCATTAGAATCCAGAAGTTTAGGCAGGACCCATGTGGGCATGGGACTGAACAGTCGGACCTCAGGTGTTCCAACATGGCACTGAAGCAGATCTGTCCTTTCTAGGGCTCCAGATCATCTAAGTTTTCCCAAATTTTCCATATCATAGGCCCTTTATTTTTGCATGGGGGGTGGGGAGTTGCCACCAATGACCAAGAATCTTGTCATGCTTGTTCACTGTCTGAAGGAAATAAACAGGTGACATCTTGGAGAAGGAGACTCATTGGATAGATGTAGGTTGTCTCAGCCTGCAGGCTTGGTGTCTTAGTTGGTTTCTCGTTGCTGTGAAGAGACACCATGACATGAATGCTTACCTTGGTGTGGTGGTGTGAATATGCTTGGCCCATGGGAAATGGCACTATCAGGAGGTGTGGCCTTGTTGGAGGAAGTGTATCACTGTGGGGGCAGGCTTTGAGGTCCTGTGCTCAAGCTCTACCCAGTGCAGAAGAGACTCTTCTCATGGCTGCCTACAGAAGACAGTCTCTTCTGGCTGTCTTCAGATCAAGATGTAGAACTCTTGGTTCCTCCAGCACCAAGTCTGCCTGTACAATGCCATGCTTTCCACCATGATGATAATGGACTGAACCTCTGAACCAATAAAATGTTTTCTTTTTTAAGAGTTACCTTAGTCATGTCTACACACAGCAATGAAACCCAAACTAAGACACCAAGCCTGCAGGCTGAGACAACCTACATCTATCCAATGAGTCTCCTCCTCCAAGATGTCACCTGTTTATTTCCTTCAGACAGTGAACAAGCATGACAAGATTCTTGATCATTGGTGGCAACTCCCCCCATGCAAAATAAAGGGCATATGATATGGAAAATTTGGGAAAACTTAGATGATCTGAAGCCCTAGAAAGAACAGATCTGCTTCAGTGCCACTTTGGAATAACACTCGAGGTCCAAACCCCATGCCCACATGGGTCTTATCACCTGGTGGTCATGATGTCATTCATTTAAACCCACTCAGTAAACTCATACCAAGGCCCACAGCTTCCCTGGCTGGCCAGCAACGTATCCAGGCTAGTATTTGACAAAGACAGGGCCCTGGCAAAAAAAAAAAAAAAAAGGATGCCTTCGGGCTCTGTTTCTCTAACACCTCTCAAGCTGTTCCCTTCTTGGCTCCCTCATCCCTGCTCACACTTCTGCTTTTATGAAGGAGACATTTAATGAGTCATTTAATGCATCCTAATCCTCTCCATTTTGGTCGCAGTCTCCTTGGGGAAGCTGTTTCATGCTTGGAAACATCTGGAGGGGCTCGGTGCTCTCCCTCCAGAGGACTGGCTCTTCATGGCAGTCACTCAGTTGCCATTTATCCTCAGTTCTGTAAGAGGTGGAGAGCCAGGAGGCCACTCCACTGGTATCGGCAGCCTGTGAAAAGCTGGCTCGTGGACCATATCCCCCAGAGATGCTGGGAGATGCCCACTGCAGCTGCCAGGGGCCCCAGTGGCTTCTGCTCCTCTGTGAATTCTATGACTACTTCCAAGAGAAATGGCAGCCCATGTTTCCCTTCGGTATTTCATGGACCGTGATGCATCAGCCTAATGAAAAGCCACCTGTGAGCCTGCCAAATGGAGTTCTTCCTCCTCTCTTTAAACTGGAATTTCCTGTGGGTGGCACCAATCAAACTAGGGAAGTCCTTGGCACGGAGGCAAACTCACATCAGATTTAGAGGGCCAATGAAGACAGTTTGAAGCCCCTGAGACTCCCTAAATGCCCAGAGAGGACCGAACTTTAGGCTATCAGTCTTGGGCACCAGGCTTAAGAATCCTCCTGGGCCACATGTGTGCATACATTTGCATATACACATAAACACAACATTCAAACCTAGGAAGAGTGTCAACAAACACATTACCTGTCTGTGGGCTTTTGCTGTAAGAAGGGCCACACATCCCCTTCAGGAGCTGTGCAGAACACCCATTGTGGAACTGGATGCAGGTAAGTCTCTTTTGCTACATTTTTCACTTAAAAATATTAGCCATTTCCCAACTCTTTTGGGATTATTAATACTTTCCTGGGGTGTGCGGATCTAACTAGTCAAACATAGCAAGTGTCTGTGCCCACACTCAGTTTCTGTAACAAGCTCCAGAATGAGCTTCATCTCAAAGCACTTCCCCATAATCGTGCATCTCCCTTATACCCCAGAAGTCGATGTCTCAAAAGCAGAACTTCATCCAAGAAGAGCAGTTTTCAATTCCAATCTCACGCGCTTTCAATTCCAATCTCACATTTTGTAACGAGCTAGTCATGTTTCCCAGCAATAGATAAACAGTCTATTCCCTCCAAGGCTCTGTTTGTCCCAAGGGACAGTTCCCTTAGGGATCCAGATGACAGAAACCTGACAAATGGCCAAATCAAGAGCACTTTGGGAAGTGGGAGGTGATTTCCTGCATGTGGGTCATCCCAGCAGCAGGGCTCGCAGGGCTCAGCAGCCCTCAGGCAGAATGTTCCGCTGTCGTTAATGTGACATGACAGAGCAATTTTCTTTCAGGCACATGGAAGAATCTGAACTCCCCCAGCATCCGAAGCGCGCTGGAAAATTAGGGGTAAACAAGGCAAAGCAAGCCATGTTGGCAGAGAGACACATTTGCAGAGGGAAGGATGTATTTGTAGTGAAATAACTTAGAAACACACCATGAGGTATAATCCTGCCAAGGCCCGTGGTGACTGTTCTCATCATTTCTTAGTCTACACTCTCTTTCCATGTTGGGAGTCAAGTGTAAGTCTGCACAAGGCAATTGCCAAGGGGTTTTGAGTACCCATGGGTATTTCCCCGGAGCTGCCGTGGTCCCTAGTTTGGACTTAGCTCTATTGGTTTAAAGATGGGCAGGAGCCAGGGCAGAAATGGATGTGCAAAATGACCCTTGCAATAAAGACTAGCTAGACAGGTATGTCTGTGAGGACATTTTCAGAGAGGTTCAAATGAGGAGGAAAGGGCAGCAGCATCCCATAGGCTATATCCTGGACTAGATAAAATGGAGAACACTGGCTCCAAGTAGGGAGCGGAGGAAGGCCTGAGTGAGCAGAGTGTTCCAAGGACCCCAGATCCTCAGACCTGGGGAAAAATGGCAGAGCCTTATCTCAGGGAGAGGCTCAGAGGAAAGATGGCAGAGTCTCCCTCGGGAATCAGAGTGTGGATATTGACAGTGTGTGCAGAAAAGGTTCACCATATCTTTCTCTCCCTGGATATTTACAGCCTGAAGACTATTCACCTACAGAGACTTTTCCTGCAAAGACTAGCCAACTCTATCTCCTTGATCCAGCTGTATACCATAACTCCTGTCTCCTTGTCTATCTGTATGTAATAACTAAGCCTCCTCATTCAGCTGCATGCAATAACCCTGCCTTTATGATAAAATCCATATAATAAACAAAGTGTGCTTCCACAGTGCTTTAGTTTTTCCCTCTGAGAGCCCAGTCCACCAAACCCCAGCCTTCTGTCTATGCGTCCATCTGTCCATCTCTTCTTTATTACCTTGCTGCTCCAGTCATATCCATTGCTGGACCAATACTAGGCATGAGAGAAAACCACAGGAGGACCAACATGCATATCTCTCTGCATCCTGACTTGGGTGTAATGTGACCAGTCACTGTTCACTCCTGCCTCCTAAGTCAGAGCTCCTTACAGTGCCTTCCCCTGGCGAGAGCCAGAGCTCCTAAACTTACAGGATAAGTCAGCTAAACAATCTCTTCCTCAATCTGCCTTTGAAAGGTTTTTTTACCCTAGTAATGAGAAAACTAATCTGGCACTCTGGGGCTAGTGAGGGAAGGAAGCCGCAGCACCAGAAACCTGTGTTCCAGTCATGTGATTGCGTGCCTCCCCCCCCTTCACATGACATTTACACTGAGTCAGGAATTCAGTGTAAGGTCACTCTCCTTGGGGAGGAAACATCTGTAGATCTCTCCTTTCTGCTGATAACCCAGCAGACACCACAGCAAGGCCTCCAGGCTGGAGGGCCTGCAGTTCAATGGGAGACAAAAACTGTCCGAATTAGTCATTTTGACAGGAGAGTAGGGGTAGTCCATAGTTTGGGGTATGCTGAGAAATTAGGGTGGAAAGACAGGACTGTCTGTGAAGAGATGGAGGAGGAATCTTCAAGGAAACAGCATGCTGCAATTAAATCTAACCAACAGTAAGAGAGTATTGGAAATTCTGCATGATGAATAATTATGCTACATGCAAATAGTCTTTTTAAAGGGGTGCTTTACTTTCATTACGTGTGTGTGTGTGTGTGTGTGTGTGCCTGCAAGCATCCCCTAGAACTGGGGTTATAGGCAATTGTGAGCCACCTAACCTGGGCACTAGAAACTCAATTCAGGTCCTCTGCAAAAGTAATACATGCTCTTAACCATCACTTCACTTCAGCTTAAAAGATGCTCTGAAAACAATTAAAAGACAATCAAACTGTGTCAAAAGCCTAATCCAAACACAAGCAGTCTGTAACAAGCGCAGCTTCCTATTAAGGTGCACATGCACATATGCTAAAAAGCAAAACCTTGGAAAAAGACACAGGGTAAACCAGCAATCCAGGGAAAGAAGCCGGAGCAGCCACATGGAGAGCAGAGTTAGGCTTTGGGAAGGGAGCACCACCACAGATGGAGAGAGATACTGTGCAGACAGGGAGCCAGCCACCCAGAAGACAGTAGATGTGAGTGCTTAGAGGTCCAAAGACAGAAAACAAAGAAGCAGACTGAAAGGAAAACCCCCAAACCCCAGTGAACATGTCGGCGACGTCAGCAGTCCTCTAGGTGACAGAAGGCACATATGGTGTCACACCTGTGACCCCAATGCTTGGAAAGCTGAGGGAGCAGGACTACCTATATAGCATGGGACCAGCTTAGTCTACACAGATATTCCAGGGCAGCCCGAGCTATGCAGTGACACCTTGTCTCCAACAAACAAATACACAAGCAAACCCCACATCAGCAAGTACACTGTCTCCCTAAACCACACAATTACCCAGTTCACTCTTAACTGGCCTTTAAAAGGTGTTCCTCAGGGAGGCCATAGAGTACAGACTCTTTCAAGATTGAACACTCATGAAAACAGGCCACATTCAGTCTGAAAACAAAAGTCCACCCATGTAAGAAAATTAAAACCATGTAGTGTATTCTCTGACCCAAATAGAATTAAAGTATAAATCAGTAACAGAAACATATCTGAAAAATGTCCAAATGCCAAATTAAACAATACGCTGTAAGAACCCACGAGTCAAAGAGGGGTCACAGGGGAAATCACAAACCATTTTTAATGGAATTAAAACAAAAACACAACAAATTGATGTGTAGAATGCTGCTAAGGCAATGTTCACAGGGAAATTTTTTAACAGTGAGTTCTTAGACTGAAACAGAAGGAAATCTCAAACCAATGATCTCA
>LR749674.1:1972754-1995362 GCA_902729485.2 Mus minutoides | reverse complement strand
AGCCACTTGCTGGAGAAAGGGCCTATTTAGCTCCTGACAGGGATGTCATACCTGCAGGAGCTTGGAGAGGTTGACTATTAGCTGGACATTCAGCTGAAAGTTCCAGTGATTTTGTCTGTTTGCTGGCTTGTTTTGGTTTATTTGTTTTGATGGAGTAAAGATACAGTAAAGTAGCTTTTGTGGGGGTAAGTGGTACTGAGGGAGAAGGCTGGCAGGGGACACAGAAGGCTGAGTCCATGCCCCAACCACATGTAACTGTAAACAGAAGGCAGGAAGAGTTCCAAGAGGGTGTGTATCGTTGACATGAACATGGTCATGTCAAACACGCCAATGCCTTAAACTTGTGGGAGCAGCAAGCCCCTCCCCAAGCCAGGCTCACAGTAATGGCAAGGCTTTCCCTGGTGGGAATATGGGTGCTAACAGTACTGGAGAATATAGCAACTAGAGCTTCCCCCTCTCTGATGACTGCAGCCTGAGACTGTATCCCTATAGAGACCTTGAAGTGGAAGTTTCTGATCATGGCATGTGATGCAGACTCACACGGTATTTTCTGAAGCAAGACCTGTGGGAGGACACTTGATGTTTGGAGAGAGTATAAATAGAACTTAACAGACAGCAATGGTGCCCTTGCATAGCTAGCTTTGCAATGTTTCATTGGTTTCGCTTTGTTCTTTGTTTTGTTGAGAGAGGTATAGTAAAGAACTTCTCCTGGCATCCTGGCTGGTTCTGATAGCTCCAGCTGACTTGTGGAGACCTAGCGGTTTCTGCTGGATTGTGCTACTGCTACTGATTCATGTTTGGTATCCTGACACTACTCAACTGGACTGTTGATATCCTGACAATAGAGATTGGAATTGCCCCCAAAGAACTACTTCTAAACAGGTCCACATCCCTTTGTCCTATTTACCATTTTTTCTCCCATACCTTTGGATGGTGGGCTAGAGGGGGATTCGAAGCATTGGAAAACCCTTATAAAAGTAGGCTTTGAAAAATCTAAGACTAAAACCTCTTATTGAGACTAGCTAATCTGCAGCATATATAATAAACTTGCCTATTCTCTTGGCAGTATGTACTAAATTCACTGAATTTCCAGGCTGCTAGAATATTCCCACTAGAGAACATCGCCTACCCCATCCTATGGGGTACACGTTTCTTTACACCCCCTCCTCTAGTCAGATCAATTCCAAAGCAGTGCAAGTTGGAGTATAAATACAGACCCTGAGACACTCCTGACATGTGTCAAAGTGAGTTCAAATGACCCAGCAGAGGAAATATATATCTAACCTACCAAAAGCCAAGAACCGTTTACAGTAAAATGGTTGAAGAAGGCTTCTCTTGCCTGGAAGCTAGATGCTTCCATCTCCCATTAGCTTCTACTCCAGAGTTTGTCTTTAACTACATCTGTTTAAAATGGGATCACTCAGCTTCAGCCCCCAGCTGCCAAAGGGCAGTTACCTTGTTTTTAAACAATGCCAAGGGGACATTCACCTGAGAGAATACCATGTTGGAATGCCATTGCTTCCAGGGTCACGGAAGAAGAGAGAGAGGCCCCCACCAGCCTCCTGTGAGACCTACATGTGCACCTCCTGCTGATGTAGGAAAGAGGTTCATGTCACTGTGCAGGCTGATAGAATGAGTGGCTGTGTAAATAATGTGCTCAGGCTTAGAGAGAAAAGTGCAGGGAGCATTCTGCACCTCTCAGAGTCTCTTCTGCATCGCAATGGAAAGGAAAACTTAGCTGACCTGGTTCCCCAGTCAGAGCACATTCATACCACCAAGAACATCCACTTCTCCAAACATTATACCTTACAAGTATAAAACAGGAGCTGGGACTTGGTAGATACTAGGGTGTCACAAAGACAGATGTCACATCTGGCACACCTTGGGTTCCACAAGAACCCACAGGACATGGTTGAAAGGAGATCCCTCAGCAATCCCCACCACCTTGCTCTTTTGTGGGTTGAGTTGTGTAGAGCCCATGGGCAGAGAAACTGGAGTAGGTGCTCCACAGACATGCTCCCAGCAGCAGATGCAGGGAGAGTTCACTTCAGAGAGAAGCTGCCCTCAGAGTTGCATGTTGCTCTGTGAGAATCAGAGGGTCCTGCTTACCTCACTCTTCATCTCATCCCAAGCTGCTCTGGGTCAGGATGAGTAGGTTCAGGTTGCACAGCTCTTCCTTAGGCATGGGAGGACATGCGTTATCAAGATTTCCTTGGCCTGGCTCAGCAGCCCTAGCTTCCAAGAGACATCCTCTCCTGCTTGTCTCTCAGTGCTGGTCCTGCTAATCTAGACCTTTGAGCTATACCAAGCTGCACAAAGCTCTCACCACTAGAAACTTCCCATGTGGTCTCTTCTCTATAAATGTGTATTAGAGGTATGGCTGACATATTGAAAGCTGTCCATGCTTATCATACACAAGGAGAAGAATGAGGACCTGTGATACCAACACCAAAGTCAAGGCCACATGCATGCCATCATTTCAAAGAGTTTCCGCACACTTAATATTTATTATCTCTTCTCCATCCATTATTTTTATGGTAAGAACACTTAAAGTAAGATCTACCTTCATAGTAAATTTTTAAGTGTACAATGTGGTATTGTTAACTAGGAGTAAGTCACTACAGATTTTATAGCATTGTAACTTCTTATTAATAATTTCCACACTCCTCCTCCTCTTCCTCCTCCTCCTCTTCCTCCTCTCTGCCTCCTCTGGATATAATCCCCTGTAACTATCCAATACCACAAAGGAAAAGTATATTTAAAGTGTTACCAAACCATCCTACTTTCTAATCCTAAGAGTATCACTCTTAGGCTCTGCATGTGTTTGGTGTGTGTGTTTTAATCTGTAGTTTATTTTGCTTTGTATAATACCCTCCACTTTTATCCATATTATTGCAAATAACATAGTTTCCATCTTCCTTAAAGCTGCATGCTCCCATTATATAAATAAACCACACCTTCTTAACCATCCCAAGTCATCCTAGCCTCTTTCTCTTAAACATCCTCCCTTCCCTTTTTTTTCAGACTCATTTAAGGATACTTCTATCTTACTTAAGGTTTTACTGCTGTGAACAAACACCATGACCAAGGCAAGTCTTATAAAGGACAATCTTTAATTGGGCTGGCTTACAGGTTCAGAGGTTCAGTCCATCATCATCAAACTGGGAGCATGGCAGCATCCAGGCAGGCATGATGCAGGCAGAGCTGAGAGTTCTACAAACAGAATACTGGCTTAAAGGTAGCTAGGATGAGTGTCTTAAGCACATATCCAAAGTGTCAGGCCTACTCCAACAAGGCCATACCTCCTAATAGTGACACTCCCTGAGCCAAGCATATACAAACCATGACAATTTCTCTGCACTTTAAAATCTCTAAAGGCGCACGCGCGTGCACACACACACACATGTCATTCTGCATTTCTGCCTTGCCACTGGAATGCCAGATTATGAACACAACACTCAGGGAAGGCAAAATGCATGGGCATTGGGGTGTGTTTCTCCCTCATTGCTGGGGTGCCAGGCCACCTACAGATTGCTCAGGGAAGGTGAAACACCATCTGGAATAGGGGTCCCAGCCCATGTTTCCCAAGGTGAAAACAGTGAGCTGGGACAGAGGATGTGGTTCCCATCCTCTTGTGTACCCAAACACCGCTTCTGGGGACCTCGAGGAGTTGAGAACGGGTGCCTGTGGGTCCTTGATGAGCCCAGAAAAGGGATGGAATCCTCCTTAGCACCAAGAGCCAGGAGTAAGGAGGGGCTTCTATGGGAGACTTAGGCATGACTCTGTATAATGAAGGCCTCCCCCTATGGTGTTCCTCGATGCAGGAGACAGTCCTTGCTTGTCCAAACTGTTTTATTCATGGAGGATGAAGATGCATATGTCCTACTCAAGATGAGTCAGGGATTAAATGCCTTTTGCAGTACGGGATGCTCAGGGAGGGAAGCTCATTGGCTAAATACTCAGGGCCTATCTAGATACCTCATTAGCATGGTGGTTCTATGCTATGTGACTGGTTGAAATAGTCTTCTTAGTGGGGAGTCCTCGTCATGTGCTCCAGGACAGAAACCTGGTCAGGAGCTAGTCTGAACTCCTGCCATTCTCAATTATGAGATTTGTCAGGGTTCTGAACTTGCTACAACCTTATCAGTTCTTCTGTCTGCTGGCACGGTCCACTGCCCCACACCCTGTCAGCTCAGAAAACAGAGAAATTGTGAGAAACTGCAAAGCAGGATTCTACAAAAAGAGGTAAGTCAGTGACCCAGAGTATCCCTTTCCCTGCCTCCAGGCATTTGGGGGATTGGCCAGCTGGAACGTCCAAGTGCACAGGGCCCCATATTAGCTCTCAGAGCTCTGGCACAGTGAAGATAGCGTGTATAAATTATACCTTCCTGGACACTTATTGGGAGGTCAGTACTATGCATCTTCTCTTGACCATTGCATGTCAGGGTGCATGTGGTCATGGTGAGGCACTATGAGTTACCTTAGGAACAATAAAATACATGCTTAACAGTTCATCTAATTATGCAGCACTTAAACATCCTTGGGAGAGATATGTGGTCCTGTTGAGCTTATACAAAAAAGGTTTTACGACGGGAAATGGAAAACTAATACTCTTGTCTGAAACCAACAACAACAACAAAGGAACAGTTATACATCTCAAGGGATGCTTTAAATTCTCCCTTATGAGGGAGCTTCTCCAGAGGGAAAATCATTTGAACGGTTTTTTATTCACAATTAAGAGAAAAACAGCCAATTAGGTTGCACAAATCACAGAGCCACAAAACTGGGGCTCTTTCATAAAACATGGAGACTAGCTGACATTGGCAGGGTTCTACTTTCCTCGGGCTTTGCCAAACAGAGAGAAGCAGTCTGTGAAGAAGGAAGCCTTCCCAGCTGAGGCTTTCACTGCTTCCTGTTCTAATTCCATCCTAAGGTTGTAATAAAGCACTCTGACCAAAAGCAACTTCATAGAGAAAGAATTTATTTCAGCTCACATGGCCAGGTCACAACCCATCACTGAGGAAAGTCAGGGTAGATTCCTGTAGGCAGGAACCATTGAGAAGTATTGCTTATTGGCTTGCACTCTAGCTCACTTAAGCTTATGCTCAGCTAGCTTCCTTGTACCCCAGAACCACTCACCCAGGGAATGGTGCCTCCCACAGTGGGCTGGACCTACCAACATCAATTATGAAAGTCCTAAATAATCTCTCACAGACATGTCCACGGACAAATCTGATAAATATAATTACTCAACTGAGACTTTTCTCAGGTGGTTCTAGACTGGGTCATGTTGACAGTTAAAGCTAATTAGGAAAATTCTCTTTCCTAGTACTCTAGGAGTCTCATATTTTTGCCAAGATTACTGAGTGTCTTTCTGGAAAGTTCTTTTCTATCCCAAGTGGCATCAGGTCAGATGTCAGTATTAGCAGCCACTGCATTCGGTCATGGTAATCACTGGAATGGTTCCTGTGGTCCCTCAGTCCCATCTGGAAGATTCATCATTCAATGTTGTGGACTTCTGTCCTACATGGTTTCTCTTGCTGTGATAAAATACCCTGACAAAAGTAATTTAGAAGAGATAAATGATTTATTTTAGCTAATAATTCCAGGTTATAGTCCATCACTATGGGAAAGTCATCTAGTAGGAGTTTGACAGCCTGTTACATCGAATCTGCATTTAAGAGACAAGAGAAATCAACATATGCATGCCTAGTGCTCTAATTTCTCTACTCTTGTACAGTTCCAGACCCAGGAATTATGGCATCACCCACTTACAGGCTGGGCCTTCCCATATCAGTTAAGACAATCAATATAATTCCTCATGGAGACTTTCTCCCCATGTGATTCTAGGTTGTGACCAGTTGACAGCCCCTGACCATTCTATCTGGCCTCGGGTATCAGGTACAAAGCCTTTGAGTCTATTTTTCACAGTATTCTCATGAGATCTCTAGAAAGCTGCACAGACAGGTTAAACAGCAATGCTGCCCCAGTATCAGGGTGGATGGGGGCTGTGCTTGGTTTGGTTTAGTTTCACTAATTACAAACTAGTCTGTTTGTTTGTTTGTTTGTTTGTTTGTTGTGTTTATTTGGTTGGTTGGTTGGTTGGTTGGTTGGTTGGTTGGTTGGTTGGTTGGGGGTTTTGCTTACTATCTAAGCACATAAATTCAAACACCAGAAATCTTCAAACAACAGTAAAACAAAGCTCTGGGCATTTCCAGCAGCATCTGCTTTTTCTCCTGCCAGTGCACAAAGCCTCAGCATGGAGCTCTGCTGAGATGTAACTATAATTGAGAATCATGCTAAAACTCACACTGTCCTATGCTAAGATTCTCAGGAGGCAGTCTCAGCGTCCTGTAGGAGACAGCAAAAAGCACCAGGAATCCAGGATTTATGGAATGGTGGCTCTTTTCAGATGGCTTGGCCAGCATTAAGACCTAGGATAGGATTGGCCACATGGATGGGGCTACTGTCAAAGGCATTAAGTGATCCTTCTTCAGAACTGCCTCCTCTGCAGGGTTCTTTATTAATTAGGGCCATGGGGGCACAGTGTAGTTTTAGAGAGACAATTCTTTGGTCATCCCTTAAAAGACATAATCTAATGAAGATGTGAGCAAGGAAGGAAACAACAACAACAAACAAACCCTAAAGCTTGTCTGCAGTTCACCCAGCCCAGGGACCCTTTCCACCACCTTCTTTCTAGAAAGTCAAAGAAATTTCAAGTGCTTTGGTTCTGGGAGGAGCGGCAAGGGCAATAGACAGGGCCTCTTCCCCAGTAGTGCTATGTGAACAGACCTGGAGCTTTGGTCCCAAGAAGGACCTTCAATGTCTGACCACATTCCACCTACTTTAAAATGTGGAGATTACATACCCAAAGCTCCACCACTTTCCAAAGCGGCTGGTTTGGCTGACTAGGGAAAGAAGGGATTTATTTGAGCTTACAACACTCAAAACTTATTCCATTGCTGACAGATGTCAGGGCAGGAACTAAAGGCAGGAAACCAGAGGCAGAAACAAAAACAGAGACCATGAAGGAATGCTGTTTACTGGCTTTCTCCTCATGGCATTCTCAGCTTGCTTTCTTCCACAGCTCAGGAATACCTGCCCAGGGCTAGTACTGACCACAGTGAGCTGGGTCTTCCTGCATCAATCACTAATCAAGAAAACACCCCACAGGGTGTAGTATTTTCTCAATTGAGGATCCATCTTCTCAAATGACTCTAACTTGTGTCAAGTTGAAAAAGTAAAAGAAAGGAAAGAAAGCAGGAAGGGAGAGAGAGAGAGAGAGAGAGAGAGAGAGAGAGGGGGGGGGCCTAACCAGGACATATACTTGCCTATACTCCACCCCTTTCTATGTTTGAAGACCCCAGGACCCAAGCATAGGGAATGATGCTGTCCACTGATCTGCCTACCTCAGTTAATTCAGGTAAGAAAACTTTCCCCAGGCCTGCCCACAGGCCAATATTATCTAACGAGCCCTTCACTGAGACTCTCTTCCAAGGTGATTCTAGGTTGTATCAAGTTCACAATTAAAACTATCACACTAGGAAAGCCTTGTTCCATCTGGAACATTTTCACGTGTCAGTATGCTTCTTTGGGTTCCTCCAAAAGCAAGGATGGAGCTGGAGTCTAGGAAGATGGCCCTAAGGAGTCAGGAGGCAGCAAAGACAGTGAAATGACAAAGACACAGAGACAGACAAGGAATGTTGCAAATAATCAGAAAAAAGTCCCTCCAAACCCCTTACTTGCCTGGAAGACAGACGGAGCTAGCATCTGCCTTCTCCACTAGACATTCCCTGCTGACCTTCAGAGCATCCAGATGTCCTCAGGATCCAAAAGTGTAACCTTGTGAAGGACATGCTTAGCTAGAGGCACTGTCAGTGCAAAGCAGGTCTTGGTCACCACAGAACTGCCACCAGAAGCTGCTGCTGACCCCAGAGCTAGCCATGATGTGTTGTTAAGATTTTGTCAATTTAATTCAAACTGGAGTCACCTAGGAAGAGGGAATTCCAACTGAAGAATTGTCTCCATCAAACTGTGAACTCATCTGTGAGGTACTTTCTTAATTGCTAATTAATGGAGGAGGTCCTAGCCCACTGTGGGCAATATATATATATATATATATATATATATATATATATATATATATATATATATATATCCATCCCTAGGGAAGGAGGTCTGAGGTGCATAACAAAAAGTAGCTGAGAAAGTAAGTCAGTAAGCAGCTTTTCTCCATGCCCTCTGCTTCTGTTCCTGCCTCTGGGTTCCTGCCCTGACTAACTTCAGTGATGGACTGTAACCTACAAGTGAATATACAGTCTTTTCTTCCTGCAAATTGTTTATGGTCATGTGTCTATTACAGCAATGGAAAGCAAACTAGGACAGATGACAGTGATGATGTCTCCATTGTTAGTATCTTTAGTTGCCCAATGTTCAGCAAAGTACAAACTGAATAACAACTCCCAGAGAACGAGGTCCCACGAGCTGGAATAAAACTTGTCACTAAAATAATGATAAGAGAGCTATTGGTGAACACCATAATCACAAAGGAGCCTCACATAGCCTCCTGCTAAAGAACAATGAGGATCTCTGACCGTATCTGGAGCAGAATGAGTTTGTTCCAAAGCTTGCCTAATATCTGAGGATGCTGCTCACAGGCATAGAACTCTCAGCACCTCTCTGCCCTCATGGACTCTGTCAAAGCTGCTAATGAAGGATATTTCAATGAAACTACTGCACACTCAGTAAAATCTCCCAGGCCCAAACCTCAGCAAGGTCAAGGCCACAGTGCTGCCCCTAACAACTCAAATGCACTAATGGGCCAGAAAGAACATTCATAAAACTAAGGGCATTCCGTAGGTTGGCTAGAGCTGGCCAGTAGAGGAGTCTGCCTTTCTGGTTTGCAAGTTCTTTTTGCCTTCAAAATCAGCCCCTGGGGTTTAAACACAAACCAAGATCCCAGACACCATAAACGCACAGGCAGAGACCCACACCCAAGCCCAGTGGTCTAGAAACTCTGCCCCCTCCATTCCTGACTCCTTGTGATATCCAGTGGTGATTGTATGTCCAGGAGTTAAGGAACTTCATCCAGGCTGAGTTTGCCATCTTGGGCTGCATTCTCCCACACCCTGAGTGGTATATTGGTGCTTCCTGCAAGCCCAGCATCTGATGGTGGCATAGGGTTAAAGGCAGCCTAGCAGTCAGAATCACACAGTAGTATTAAAAGCACTCTCATAATGGGGACATACTCTACAGAACAAAGTACAGAAAAATCTAAATAGTAAAGAAAGCCCAACTTGATTTGGCTGTAGCCCTTTGCAGATAACTACCAGCACTGGCTTGCAGATATTCTGAGGATATTCAGAAATTTGGAGGCATCTCTAACAGGTGTCAAGTGCCTCCCATGGGAGTCTACAACCCTGGAGTAAATACTGAGTCCCCTTCTCATATAGGAAAACAAAGAAGAAGAAGAAACATTAGATGCAGAGAGAAATAGCAGTGAGGAGAGGCCTGGTGCAGAAGGGATAAAGAGGTCATTCTTCTCCTAAATGTTAGCAACCCTTCTCCTACCCCAGACATAGCCAGGAGGTGTAAACACTGCTCATTCAAGTGTGCCACTGTCAGAATTTGTACAGACCTGAATAAAATCAAAGCATATAGATCCCCAAACCCCAAAGAACTGGCAAAGCCCCATGTCATACTGCTTTGGCCATGCTGGCTGGCCTCTAGTGGCCGTACATGCTTGGCCACAGCAACCCTCTGCCTAGGGTGACCTTCACTTCTCTGTAGAATACACAACATGGATATTGATTGATGAGCTGCATGTTGCCTATGGATCAGCCAGAAACTACAGACAGGAGAGCAGAGGGAGCCCAAAAGGAATAGAGAGTCTGCCAGCCACAGCCAAGGGAGAGATCAGACAGAGTGCCCCAGAGGCTACTGCAGACACAAGGGCCAACTGAGAATAACCACCACACAGCAGCAGCAAGAACACTGCTGCCTGAGCATGTGCTCCTGACGGAAACCCAGCAGCCCTGTGATAGGCTCTGGAGTTTGAGGTCACCACCCAACAACTAAGGAAGCCAAGACTTGGAGAGGCTATTAGTCTGACCTGCAATGCACCCAACTCCTTCTGCACTGCTGCTGCAGACACTGAACCTCATACAGTTTTCCATGAGGGAACCATGGCTGAAAGAGCAATAGCAGAAGTGAGCAGAGGGGCTCAAGGAGGTGAGGGGGTCAAGAAGAAGGGAGTGGGGGTCACAGAAGTTTATCAGTGATAGAGGCTGGGGATGTTCTTCAGCTGGTAGACTATTTGTCTAGTATACAAAAAGCCCTTGGTTCAGTCCTCAACAACATATAAACTGGGCATAGTGTGGTACACCTGCAATCCCATCTCTCAGGAGGTAGTGGCAGGAGGATCAGAAGTTCAAGGTCATGCTCAGGCACACAGTGAGTTGATACCATCCTGGGCTACATAAGACCCTGACTCAAAAGAAAAATGCAAACTAGAGAGATGGTTCATTGATTGTGAGCACTGACTGCTCTTCCAGAGGACCCGGGTTTGATTTCCAGAACCTACATGGTGTCCCACAACCATGTATAATTCCAGTTAAAGGGCCTCTTTTGGCCTCCACAATCATCCAGTAAACAGATGGTGCATAGACATACACAGAGGCAAATCTCCCATATGCATAAATAAAGCAACGTTTTAAAGAAAAATAAAGTTTGGGAGTAATTAAGAGACATGAGATCAGTTGGAAACAGACTCTGAGCATCTCCTCCAGCATTGTCCTCTGTCTGAGCATGGTCAGGGGCTCAGAGCAAAGACCTGGGAAAGCAAGTGCTATCTAAGATGCAGAACCTTAAACCTGTGGAACGAGAATTGAACAGTCACTAGGGCCTGGATCACAGCAGGGGGACCACCCGACTTCAGACAAGCAAGGAAGACAAGAGTGTGAGAGGTACAGGTTGGTTTGTGGGGAAGGGGACATGTTCCAGTAGCAGATTCTATATCCCACAGAGCAGGATGACAACTGGGCTGCAGTGGTAGAAGTGGGAAATCACAAACCCAAAAAGAAGCAAAGAGATGCGTAACCACTCCTGCAAGGAATAAGAGAATAAATACGGTGGCCAGAGAATGTAATGGCATAGTTAGGCTGCTCCGATGGCCCCACTGCAGTTAGAGAACATGAATTCATAATGAGTTTATTATCTATACCAGCAGCTACTACCATAAAGGAGTTGAAACAGCTCAATGTAAGAGGCATGGATTCAGTTGTAATTTCCACAAAATCTAGTAGATAAATGTAAAGGGGAAGAAGGGAGGGGGCAAGGTTTATATCAACAGAGGCTGCCTGGAGTAGGATAGTTAACCCAGAGGTTTCTGGAGACCTTGTGTGATGACATGTTCATCGTCCCAAGAGCAGACCTTCTGACCTAGACACTGAGAGAAGTCTCCTACACCCACCACTTTTATGACACTATCTGTGATAAAATCGAAACATCCATACTGCAGAAACGCTGGTTGTAAGAAAGGGATAGCATACATCATCCACGATCTTCAGCCTTCAATGTGACAGTCTAGAAATGTGATGTGGAATCAGCATATGGGGTTTCCTGGGATGCCAAATGGTAAACTGTCACAAAGGAGAAAGTCCTACTAGAGATTATGGCTGCTAGAGGGGTGCCATTGGGGGTCTGCTCATGGAGGTGCAGCCTTCAGATCTGTACACTGAAAATGTAAGCTAGCCCTTCCAGTTTCCATCTGCACCAAGAGCTGATCCTGTGCCACAGTGCTCCATTCCCAAATACTTCTGGGAAAGAGTTGGTCTCCCAGGAGTGTGAACATGCCTGTGAGCACAGGTAAGACCACCACTTCTGCTAATAGGGACCTGCCCGTAACCCTCAGGACACAGGAACTGAGGAGCAGCCTGGGACAGGATCGTTCGAGTTTCTGTCTGTGCTGCGAGCTGAAACTGTGCCACAGTGCCCAGAGCTTATCCTGTGCCATAGGGCTCCATACCTAAATACCTCTGGGAGAGAGCTTGTCTCCCAGGAGTGCCTACATAACTATGAGCACAGGTAAGAACACCACTTCTGCTCAAGTTCCTGGCCTAAGAGGGACCTGCCCAGAGCCATCAGGATGCAGGAATGAAGGAACAGTGAGGAACAGGATCTGCACCCCAGAGCTGACCCTGTGCCAGAGTTCTCCATACCCAAATTTCTGCCAGAGAGAACTGGTCTCTCAGGAGTACTGAAACACAGGCTTGCAGGAGGGACAAGCCACAGTCAGAGACAGCAAGACCACTTAACACCAAATATAACCAGATGGTGAGAGACAAGGGCAAGAACATAAGCAACAGAAACCAAGGCTACTTGGCATCATCAGAACCCAGCTCTCCCACCACAGCAAGTCCTGGATACCCCAACACACTAGAAAACCAAGACTCTCATTTAAAATCATATCTCATGATGATGATAGAGGACTTTAAGAAGGACATAAATAACTCCCTTAAAGAAATACAGGAAAACACAGGTAACAGCTAGAAGCCCTTAAAGAGGAAACATAAAAATCCCTTCAAGAATCACAGGAAAACACAACCAAACAGGTGAAGGAATTGAACAAAACCATCCAGGATCTAAAAATGGAAATAGGAACAATAAAGAAATCACAAAGGGAGATAGCCCTGGAGATAGAAAACCTAAGAAAGAGATCAGGAATCATAGACACAAGCATCACCAACAAGAGATAGAAAAGAGAATCTCAGGGGCAGTGGATACCATTGAAAACAATGACACAAGAGTCAAAGAAAATGCAAAATGCTAACAGCTCCTAACCCAAAACATCAAGGAAATCCAGGACACAATGAGAAGACCAAACCTAAGGATAATAGGTATAGAAGAGAATAAAGATTACCAACTTAAAGGACCAGTAAATATCTTCAACAAAATTATAGAAGAAAACTTCCCTAACCTAAAGAAAGAGATGCCCATAAACATACAAGAAGCCTACAGAACTCCAAATAGATTGGACCAGAAAAGAAATTCCTCCTGTCATATAATAGTCAAAACACCAAATGCACAAAGCAAAGAATGAATACTAAAAGCAGTAAGGGAAAAAGGTCAAGTAATGTGGGGCATTGGGCTATGCACAGACAGGCTGGTCTCCAGTCAAGCTGAGGCCTAAACCCCGAAGTTATAATTCACCTGCATGACAAGGTAGGCATTCCCTTATGCTCCTGGAACTCTGTCTCCTGCCTAAGTTGCCGCCCCCCACAGCCCCCACAAGAGAAGCATGGCTAGAAGTCACATAGGCAATGGCCCAAGCTTCTGACCTTCAGTCTAAACTCCTCCCCAGTTACCTCGCAACAGTAAAGACCATAAAAAGGGTTGTTCAAGCCGGGCATGGTGGCGCACACCTTTAATCCCAGCACTCAGGAGGCAGAGGCAGGTGGATTTCTGAGTTAGAGGCCAGCCTGGTCTACAAAGTGAGTTCCAGGACAGCCAGGGCTACACAGAAAAACCCTGTCTCGAAAAACCAAAAAAAAAAAAAAGGGCTGTTCAGTCCCTGCTTGATCTCTTACTTGTCTCTCTTCTCACTCTCTTACCTCTCACTCCTTTGTTCTCTTACCTCTCACTTCTCTCATTCCTTTCTTCTCTTTCCTTTCTCTTTGTCTTCTCCTCTCCCCTCCTCTCCTCTCCTCTCCTCTCCTCTCCTCTCCTCTCTCCCTCTTACTCTCTCTCTCTCTAGCCTTTCCTCTCTCTCTCTCTCTCTCTCTCTCTCTCTCTCTCTCTCTCTCTCTCTCTCTCTCTCTCTCTCTCTCTCTCTCTCTCTCTCTCTCTCTCTCTCTCTCTCCCTTCTCGCTTCCTCCCCACATTTCTATACTAAAGCTCTAAAACCACAGAATGTCTCTGCTCATCAAGGCCCACTGCACTTGGAGGGTGGGACAGGCTTTCTCCTAATGAGCCCTTTCTAATCTCTCTTTAGAAGGCCTTCCTGTCCTCCAGTCAGAATCTGCTGCACTCACTCTCACTGGTGATGGGAAGCTCTTCCCTCATCCCTCTCTCCCATAATGCCTGTGGCTTTAGCAAAGTAGCTCCAGGAATCTCAATTAGGGCTGCCCCTTGACCACCCCCTGAAGAGTGGGTCAGAGGCTTGAATGCCCACCCAGGAATAAGTGGAAAGTGTATGGCACCTCTCCCACATGTAACAGACCAGAGATTAGGTAAAACTCTGGTGGGGTGTGGGCCTTTCCCTTCTCCCTCTTCCCCCGGGCCCCTTTTTAGTTCCCAACAAAGTAACATATAAAGGCAGACTTATCAGAATTACACCAGACTTCTCACCAGAGACCATGAAAGCTAGAAGATCTTATGCAGATGTTATGCAGACCCTAAGAAAACACAAATGACAGCCTAGGCTACTATACCCAGCAAAACTCTCAATTACCAAGATATTCCATGACAAAAACAATTTACACAAAATCTTTCCACAAATCCAGCACTACAATAGATAATAGATGGAAAAGGCTATCACAAGGAGGGAAACAACACTCTAGAAAAAGCAAGAAATTAATCTTCTTTCAACAAACCCAAAAGAAGATAGCCACACAAACATCAAAATAACAACAAAAGTAGCAAGAAGCAACAATCACTATTCCTTAAATAGCTCTTAACATCAATGGACTCAATTCTCCAATAAAAAGACATAGACTAACAGACTGGATACCTAAACAGGACCCAGCATTTTGCTGCGTACAGGAAAGGCACCTCAGGATCAATGATGGACACTACCTCAGAGTAAAGGGCTGAAAAATATTTCTGAGCAAATGCTCCCAAGAAATAAGCTGGAGTAGCCATTCTAATATTTAATAAAATCAACTTTCAAACACGAGTTATCAAAATGGATAAGGATGGACACTTCATACTCAACAAAGGAGAAATCCATCAAGAAGAACTCTCAATTCTGAACATCTATGCTCCAAATGCAAGGCCACCCACACTCATAAAAGAAACTTTACTAAAGCTCAAAGCACATATTGCACGTCACATAATAATAGTGGGAGATTTCAACACCCCACTCTCATCAATGGACAGATCCTGGAAACACAAACTAAACAGAGATCCAGTAATACTAACAAAAGTTATGGACCAAATGGAAAAACACATATTTATAGAGCATTTCCTAAGTCAAAAGAATATACCTTCTTCTCAGCACCTCATGGTACCTTCTCCAAAACTGACCATGTAATCAGTCACAAAACAGACCTCAACAGATATAAGAAGACTGAAATAATCCATGCATCCTATCAGATCACTGAGGATTAAGGGTGGTATTCAATAGCAACAGAAAAACCCAGACAGCCCACATACACACAGAAACTGAACAAAGCTCTACTCAATGATAACTTGGTCAAGGAAGAAATAAAGAAAGAAATTTAAGACTTTTTAGAATTTAATGAAAATGAAGGTACAACATACCCAAACTTATGGGACACAATGAAAGCAGTGCTAAGAGAAAAACTCATAGCTCTGAGTGCCTCTGAAAAGAAACTGGAGAGAGCTTACACTACCAGCTTAACAGCACACCTGAAATCTCTAGAACAAAAAGAAGCAAATACACCCAAGAAGAGTAGATGGTAGGAAATAATCAAATTCAGAGCTGAAATCAACCAAGTAGAAACAAACAAATAAACAAAAACTATACAAATAATCAACAAAACCAGGAGCTGGTTCTTTGAGAAAATCAACAAGATAGATGAACCCTTAGCCAGACTAACCGGAGGGCTCAGAGACAGTATCCAAATTAACAAAATCAGAAATGAAATGGGAGATATAACAACAGAAACTGAGGAAATTTTAAAAGAAATCATCAGATCCTACTACAAAAGACTATATTCAACAAAACTGGAAAATCTGTATGAAATAGACAATTTTCTAGACAGATACAAGGTACCAAAGTTAAATCAGGATCAGATAAATCATCTAAACAGTCTCATAACCCCTAAAGAAATAGAAGCAGTCATTAAAAGTCTCCCAGCCAAAAAAAAAAAAAAAAGAAAGAAAAACCAGGACCAGATGGGTTTAGTGCAGAATTCTATCAGACCTTTAAAGAAGACCTAATACCAATACTCTTCAAACTATTCCAGAAAATAGAAACAGAAGGAACACTACCCAATTCATTCTATGAAGCCACAGTTCCACTGAGCATGCTTCCTTAGAGATGGCACCGTTTCTGTCTAATCAGGAACAATTTCCTTTCATAGAGGACTTCATAAGAGATTTTTTTTTCTATTTCTCTCATGTTTAATGTTCCAAATGGATTTTAAAAACTGGTTGAATGCATATTACTTTTAGCTTCAGAAGATATCATGTATATTTAAGAGGCATTTAACTATTATAAATTATTTTGATGACTTTAAAAATGTCAATACTGAGTTGTATATTTTAAAATGAATTTTAGTAGTTTAATAAAGAAAAAGAAAATGTAAGCAAGCACAGACATTATAGAATGAAGACCCAACAATCACGCACAGGAAACAAAACCACACCCTGCTGAGATAGCTGAGCTTCCATATCCATTGCTGTGCCATGCTCAACAGCCAAGAAGTAGAAATAGATAATGTGAGGGATATATATGCTAGTTAGAGATTATAGACAGAAAGACAGGTGATAGATAAATGGATAGATAAAAAATAGACAAATATATGATAGATAGATAGATAGATAGATAGATAGATAGATAGATAGATAGATAGATAGATAGATAGATAGATAGAGGATGGATAAGATAGGTGACTGGTGGAGGTATAGATGACTGATGACAAATAGAAAAAGGGAAATATTACTCAGTCTTGTGAAGGAAATATATTCAGCTACTTGCAGCAATACAAATAAACCTTGGGGACATTATGCACCATGAAATAAGATAAACACAGAAAGAAACCACTGTGTGTAAAATATGTAAATGTTACAAATCAGAAACAGGCAATAGTATAGCAGTGATCAAGTCAGAGAGAAGTTGTAGTTTCAAGTTGCATTCTGCCTTGCCACAGGGGTGTGGGAATTCTGTCAGGTAGACTATAAACACTGAATGCTAAGCTGTATTCTGTCCTAAAGCCACTATCAGATGATTGGCTTGTGGGAAGCACCGATGTACCAGTCAGGGGGGTGGGAGAATGCAGCCTTGGGTGGGGGCCTCAGCCCCAGGGATAATCAGCATAGGCTGAGGCTGAAACTGGGGTTCCCTGACTCCCAGACATCCAGACATCTCTGGAAATTGCAAAGAGGAGTCAGGAATGGAGAGGGCCCATGAGCCTTCGAAGACAAAGCCCAGGGCATAGGGACGGGGCCTTTGGTTTGGCTTAGATTAGCAGTAATTGTCCAAGAGTGTAGAGAGGCCTACTGCAGGAAAATGAGGTGGTGTTGCTCTGTAGACAAAGGCTTCCCCCATGCTCACCATAGAAGTTCTTAATGAGAAAGAGAGACAGTCCATGCTTGTCCATACTACTTATTGGTTGCTCAGTGCGGAAATTTCGTGCATATCACTTCCTCAGGGTGGACCAGAGATTAAATACTTTTCACAGGAAGGAATGTCTGGAAAGGGATATTTATTGGTTAAACCCTCAGGGCCTATCTAGGTACCTCATTAGAATGGAGAACTCTATTCTGTGCAACATGGCCACTGGTCACATTCATATGTGGGGAGTGTGATCACATGTTCCAGGCCAGGAATCTGGTAGGGAGCAGGGAAACTCCTATCATTATCATCCTCAGGTAGGTGCCAGGGTCTCTGAACTCACTCAACATTGCCAAGTTTCCTGACACGATCCGTTGCCCCACAAGATGTGGGTCAAAAGACATGAAATTTCTGTTGAGCGCGAAGAAGAGGTCAAGTGTCAGGAAGTTCAGCAGTGGGGGGGGGTCCTATCAATGACCTTGTATTATAAATGAGACATTCACCAGGAGTACATTTCAGCAGTTATTGTCATGGGAGCAAGTAACTGAGAAAGGCTTATGTCACTTTCCCTGCTGGCAGAGACTGTCTTTGTAGTCATGTGTCTATCACAGCACATTATATACCTTAAATACATATAATTACATCAACAGGCAATCCTCTGCCCTAAGCAATGAGAGCAAAAAGAACTTCCAAATCACTGCTAACCAGTATCAGAAAGGAGAGAGGACATCTCCAGTATCTCAAGGACCTTGGGAGACTGACCAGTCACAGCATGAAATGTCAGCTGCCACTTAGAAAAAAGAAACACACTTTCTGAGGAACACAGCTTTGTAATCTGATGGGCGCGGGAGGGGGGGGGTCATTTCCATGGTCCCATACTGGTTTTTTTTTTTTTTATAATTGAATAAATAGAAAGTCTCTCATAAAGAAAATCCCAGGGCCGGGAGCCACTCAGTGTCCAAGCTCATGATTGGCAGGCACAAGACCCCTAGTTCCACCCTAGCGACACAGAAAGGGGGAAAGAAAAGAAAAAAAAAAACAAAAAAACAAAAATTCCAGACCCAAGTTGGTTCATTGGTCAATTGTTTTCAAACCTTTAAAAATTATTATCCATCTAAAAATATACTTTCAGAGAAAGAAAGGGGACACTCATCAGTAAATTTTATGAGACCCTGACTCTAAAAAATACCACAAATACTACCAAGAAGGAAAATTATAGTTAAACATCATTTTGAATGTAGGCACAAAACTGCTAAGGAAACATTAGTGATTTGAATCTAAGGGTGGTAAAAGCATAATAGATCACGGGCAGACGGGCTGGTTCCAGAAACACAGGGCTAACATTTAAATGCCTATAAATGTTATCGAGCACTTTAATAGAAGAAAAGACAAAAACAGGATTATCTCAGGAGATTAATAACATTCAATACCTATCCATCATGATTAAAATGTTCCAAAAACTGGAATAAAAAGGGTGTCCTCAAATATGGTAAAGAATGTGTATGTTTTTAAAATGCCTACAGCTAATAGCATGCTTGATGTAAAAACAGAACACTATTCCTGTGAGCCTAGGGACCCTTTATCATCTCTGTCAGACAGTGGGCAGGAAATATTGCGCTTGAGCCACAAAGGGAAATAAACAAAGTAAGTAAAAGGAAGGGGGAGGGGGAAGAGGACAGGAATAAGGAAGGGAGGGGAACGGAAAAGGTGGGATGGACTGGATGGAAGGAAGGGAGCAGACTGAGAGAGAAGGAAGGGATCTGGGAAGAGAAGGCAGAGGGAAAGGGAGGGGAGGAAGGGGAGGAGAAGGAAGACAGGAAGGATGGGGTAGGGAGGAAGAGTGAAAGGAGGGAAGGACGGAGGAAATTCACAGGTGACATAACTGCATAGACAACCCCTGATAATTCATAGATAAATTCTAAGAATTAACAGGAGAGTTTTAGAAAGGTCTCAAATAACATGTTCAACATAAGAAGTCAACAAAATTTAGAAATTTTGTTTGCTATGAAAGCAACAAAAAAAACTAGGAAACATATTGTTTAATATAGTAAAAAACAGTCATCACCTAGGAATAAATTTATTTTTTAAAGTGCAAGAAAAATTACAGCATGTTACTGACATGAACTAAATAAGACACTGTAGGGAGGAAAAGCCTTGGTGGGTGGATTAGAAAAGGCATTGTTTTTTTTTTTTTTTTTCCGTGTCTGTTCTTCCCAGATTGATCTCCAGACCTAATTAGCACAGGCCCTGCTAAAAAGCCAAGGGGATCTCAGAATCGTACTGTTAGGAGACTGCAAGGATCAGGGATCAACAATTACTATTTAAGCAACCATGACAGTGCAGTAGTAGCATTGCATAGACAAGCAAAGCAGAGTGCATGCGAGGCAGATCTGCTCTGTAACAGAAGGCACCGTGCTTGCTTAGGCAGAGCAGACTCGTCAGTGCAGGCAGGTGAAGCACCCAAGCAGCCACACAGAGCAGAAAACCTTCATACTTACTCCATGCTGGACCCAAAAAACATTTCAAGACCTACTGCAAACCTAACATCAAAGCCTAAACAGTACAATGGGAACATTGTTCCCACCTAGAGAAGGAAAATGTCCCCAAATAGCCAGAGGTCAGGCAGAAAAGGAAATTTTGCCCAGTTGGATATGTCTACACTAAGGATTTTCATGCATTAAAGAAATTGACCATTGAGTGATTAAAAATTTGTAACACATACATCCAAAACTAAACTCATATCCAGAATGTATAAAGACTTCTTACAGATCAATAATATGAATCTACCTAATTTTCAAATGGTCCAAATAAAACAGGCAAATTGAAAAAGATAATTATCCATGCAGCTAATAACAGAGAAGTCTCCCAGTATAATTATTCATCTGAAAAAAATGCATATTAGAGCCACAAGTAGATGTCATTACAAGCCAATAAAAATGGCTGGCATGTAAAAGGTAGAAAGTAGAGAAACTGAGCAGCTAGTGTGCAGCACAGAGCTATTCCATAGAGCCTATTAAAGTCATGAACACAAAGCCAGCTATCCATTGCCACAAGCTCCACATCTGCCAATCCAAACAGCCTTGGAACCATGAGTTGCCCTGTGCATGTCTGTGGAGGGTTGTCTTAATTACTTTAATATATGTGGGAACACCTAGGGCCACTGTAGGCAGCACCATTCCCTAAGTGTATGAATGAAGAAATAGAGATGAACACACAGGCAAGCAAATGGGCAGGTGTGCACACATTCATTTCTTTCTGCTCTTGACTGTGGATGTCATGTGGCTAGCTGCTTGACCTTCTGTCTTGATTTCTGCATGATGATGGTTGAAACCTGGAATTATAACATGAAGTGAACCTCTTTCTCCTATGAGTTGCTTTCTGTTAGAGTATTTTATCATAGCAACAGATATGAAACTAGGGTGGTATCTGAGGAGGATCCAAGAACCACACATCACCCCATACACTGTATTAGTTACCTCTCACTGCTGTAGCAAAATACCCAGTAAAATCAGAGTAAAGATGGAAAGATTTATTCTGAGTTATTCTGGCTTTTGGTTTGATAAGGCACTGTCACTCATGGTGAGTGGCACAGTGGAGGGGCGCATAGCTGGGATTCCTTACCTCTTGACAGACCAGGAAAAAAGGGGGTGGGGAGGATGCTGGTGCTCAGCTGGATTTCTCCCTCATCCTTTTCTATTCATTAGAAAAACCCACATCACAAAATGATGTCACATTGAGGGCAGGTCTTCACTGAATTAATTATCTCTGAAAACAGTGCCACAGACATATCCACCATATTAATGCCCTAGGTACCTCTTAATTTATTAGCCTTCATATCCGCCAAGAGTGAAAGATTACCCAAGCATTTTATGACCAGGCAATGTTTCTCCTAGCAATGATATTCAAGAGAATGAATGTGGTCTTTCCAAAGTACAGGTTCAAGAGTGTCTACAGCAAATTCATTCATAATAGCCAAGAACTGCAGCTATCTAGAACATCTTAAAAACAAGGAACAGCATACAAAATAGGAACACAGCCTCACAACAGAAAAGCCTAAATGTGTTCCCATAAAGGAATGTGATGGATCATATCACATATGAGTTGAAGATGTGTGAGTCCACAGATACAGAGCTCCAGAACAGTCAGATGGAATGGCCGTGCTTGAAATCGCTGTGGCAACCCGGGCCATGTCCTTTTCACCTCTCTTAGGAAGATTCTCAATGGAGCCTTCCTTCCCAGATGATAGGAAAGTTGGTGATGTCTATCTAAGTAGTGGCTCATGGATGTGTTGAGCTGTGATGCATTTATAACATAGGTTAAAAGCACCAACAAGGAAATTGCAATGCCTTATCGTAATGATAGAATAGGCACATGTACATAGACTCCAGAGACACTGTGTTGGAAGACCAGTGCTTGGTTTCTCCTGTGCTAGATAATGAATGGTCTTTACTCATCGTTAAAACAGCTTTAGTCTTGTTTTCTATAATTCTATAAAAGGTATGACTCACATATGTGATTTTATAAAAAATTTTAACAGTGGCTTGTAAAATAAAATTCAAGGAGCCATTTGATTCCTCCTACTTCCTGCAAGATAACATGGCATCCAAATTCAGGGAACCACCCTGCTCCTCTCCATATGGAAAAAACTTTATGGGCTGGGGAAATGACTCAGTCAGTCAAGTGCTTGCTATGCAAGAAGAAGGACATGAGTTCAGACCCCAGCTCCCATATAAAAAGCCCAGCATGTCAGTATGCATTTATAACCCCAGTGCTGGGTCTGGGCAGAGTCAAGAGAGTCCTGGGGGCTTGCTGGTCTTTCAGTCTAAATGCGTCTGTGAGTTCCAGGTTCAGTGAGAGATTCTGTCTCAAGTAAAAGGAGGGGGTGGTTGAAGAGTAACTGAGGAAGACACCTAATGTTGACCTCAAGCATGCATGCATAGACAGTACAGAGAGAGAGAGAGAAAGAGAAAGAGAGAGAGAGAAAGAGAGAGAATTACTTTAGAACTTATGTTAAAACTCTGCCTAAAAACATAGCTCAATCTAAACACTCTGGTGACTATACCTCCACAGACCATGGTACATGTGGTTTATGCAGCTCTAGGTCTTGCTCTTGGCTGAGTAAACTCGCCCATGACCCAGCACATCCCCAC